>JACGTP010000424.1:0-34986 GCA_023678845.1 Mischocyttarus mexicanus
ATATATATATATATATATATATATATATATATATATATATATAGGAGGAGATGAGAGGAATCGTGGTTACGAGTAAGCGGAAGGACGACGTTTTAGTTGGACTCGTGGTCACGAAGAGAAACGGAAACGGCCGCTTCTGTCATTGTGTCCTCACTTCGCACCACGAATTCGAGACGCTCGAACGACGTTCTCTGACGTTTCGTGTTCGATCGTTTAACGCCCGATTAAATGCTGCTGGCGTATTACGTATTGTTGTCCATTCCTCCTCCTACGTTCTCTGACACTTTGAACTACGTCCTCACGTTGCCAATACATTTTCCTCCAACTCCTCCGAAATTCTGTTCCGTGTCTGATGGCTCGTTCGATTTCCTCCAACCGTTGCAAGAATTACTACCACTCGGATATATGTGTGTATATATTATTTTACGTATTTACAATATTTATGTTATGTATTTGTTACAATTTGGTTATTTCTCTTACACTTATTCATGGATACTAATACGAAAATCTTTACACAGAATATAAAATTTGATAAAGTATAAAATGATATAAAAATAAAAATAACCGGTAAACGTCGTGGCATGACTAATATTCTGTGTGTGAAAGCGTGAATATTAAATTGAATCTTTGAAAAAATCCAGACTAGTTCAAATAATCCAAATGTCGTTAGACTTTCTCTACCTTGAGTATTAAACGATCCTCGCCTTTACACGCACTGTTCGTCATCTACAAAGTCGGAATAACCTTCCAAGAAAAAAGTCTGGGAGAAGATAAAGAGAGGATGAGTACGAGGTTACAAGGGAGTGGGGGGTTAGCAAGGAGTAGACAGTAAATAGAGCAAAATGAGTAAACATAGAAAAAGAGGGAAGTGGGAAGAAGGGGAGAAGGGGAAGGGTGAACTCTCTTTCTCAAAGAAAGATTAAAGAGAAGAGATTTTCTAAAGAGATGCGAGAATTTGCTTTGACTTCTCGAACGGCGGTGGGTGGGTTAGTGAGTGGGGAATTGAGTGGGGTGGGTGCTTTGTGGGAATGAATTCTTGCAGCTTTGTTGCAATTACCTTTGCTACCAAATGCTAACGATGCTTTATAAGTTAAACTTGTATAGAAGACGCGGTACTTGGTATCGGCGTTATTCGAACAATAGACATGACTCCACGATGAAGTTCGATGTCGTTCTTCTGTCTTGCTACTTCTCTCTCTCTCTCTTTCTCTTTCTGTCTCTGTTTAAATATCTTTCGAATCTCATTTAATAACGAGATTCCGTCTCGATATCACTTTAATTCCTTTCCAGCACGATTTTCTCTCTTATCACCGATATTTATCCAAAAATAAAAAGAAAATCTCCATTGCACCTGTTGCTGGTAGTTAATCGTTCATCGTAGCACACATTCATTGAAATATAGGTATGAAGATCTTATTTTAGAATGCAAATCGTCTAAGAACAAATGTTTTTTTTCGAATCGAGAGATATTTAAAGGGAAGCCAAAGCCAAAGACAAGAGTTTATATATTTTTGGTAAAGTTTTCTTTTTCAATTAAGTGTTCTTTATTTGAAAATTTCATTTTTCCATTTTTTTTTCAAAGAATTGGAAATAAAATTCTTTACGAATTATGTTAGATGTAAAGTCAATTAAATATTATTATAATCAAATGAGATTCCCTAAGGGAAACGGAGAAAAGTGTAATATTATTTGTTCCCATTATTCTGGACGGCATATTTCATTGAGAAAGAGAGAGAGAGAGATTCCTGTTTTGATATATAACATTTCACATAAGTGGAGAGTTCGGTTAATCCGAAGACATTCCTGTAATATTCTTGATTCCGTAATGTCTCGTCCTTCAATTCCAAGTATTTGGATATAATAATTGTAGCATTTAAGGAACGTAGCATAACCAAATATACATCGACCGATTCGGTATTAAACAACAAAATAATTAATTTCTTTTTTTTTTTAATTAACTAACTTTTCTTGCCAAAACCAAATAATTTTAATAAAATCATTTACGAAATATTAATTCTATGTGTATAAAATAAATAACACATCTGTGTAATTCTACTCCCAGATCTTATCCTAACAATAAAGTATATCCGAAGTGGGAAAGGGATTGAAATTATTTAATGATAATCACTTAGGATATTCGTGATAGAGAGAGGACATGTTGAGATGGCTTACTGCACAAGAACAGGTTTCGTCAGTACCCAAAGTGGTTACGTCAGCGAGAAGGAGAGGAGGTCTGCTAAACCAGTTCGATCGGAGATGCAATTCAGTAGCCACAAAGCAGCGTTTATCGGGTCTGCTACCGTCGACGATAACCCACCATACACTAGAGCTGTGAACGGCAACAATGTGTAAAAGCAAGAGGTAGGGGGGGATTCGATGGGTGGTGCTTTAGGGTACACGAGTTGCAGTTGTTGGAAAGGGTGAGGTGGGATGGGTGAAAGAGAGGAAGGGAGGATGGTGACCGTCGTCTATACGATGCCTCGTTTCCTCTGTCACAAATGGCCGGCTTTGTTGCGAGGAAAATGTAGTTCGTTTTGCCTTCCGGTGCACGACGAAAAAATAATCAAACAACGCGGATTTATCTTTGACGTTTTTAAATTTTCGTACTTTTATCCAAACCCGTTCTGGTCCCCGTATCGCTGGGATAAAGTGATTTCTGTTATTTTTTTTTTCTTTTAATCACTAAATATTGCACCGGACATATCGTTTGTCGATTATCGAGAAAGCAACTGTTAATAATCTTCTCAGTTTTATCGATTACGAGATAAGCATAAATTTGATCCTTTGCGCGTAATTAGTAGAAGCTTAATTAATCATTATATAATTAATTATTCATACTTGTATAAGCGAGGTAAGGTTATGCAATCTCATGAAATGTAAGGTGAAGAATGTAGTTTGAGAGAGTAAAAATAATTATTGTAACTGTAAAAATAATAATTATTTTTCTACTTAGAAATAAGGAAGAGTTATTTCCGAGGAATAATACGTAGGGTATATATACTTATATATACATATAGAAAAATTTTGTAAAAGTTCAAAGTTGAATATACAATGATATAAAACGGAAAAGGCTAAACAGCTTTTCCCTTTTTCTATCCGTTTCTCTTTCTCTCTCTCTCTCTCTTGCGACAAAAGTTTTGAGAAACTCTAAGATATATTTTTGAAAGAACAACTTTAAGAAAGACAGAAGGATAGAGAGAAAAAGAAGTCAGAGAATAAAATCAACGGTGGTAGGTTTTGACGAAAGAAAAGGGGCCGTGCTTTCACAATTTGCAATGTAAAGTGACCATCAAAAAGCGTACGTCGGAAGCACCGAGAATTGGAAAATAAGTCGGAAGATACTGTTGCCTTCTCGTTGTCTTCTTCTTCTTCTACTTCTTCTTACTCTTCTTCTTTTTGTCAGTAGGTGGAAAATCAAACAAACCCGTTTCTTTATTTCCTTCGTAAGAACGTAACGAAAGATCTTTTCGTTGTCAAACAAATCGTCCGGCTTGGGAAATAATATTTTCCTCGTTCGTAAGTGCAGTCGATTTCGTAATGCTGCATCAAAGAAAATCTAACGAGCTTTATTCAGTGAAAGATCAAAGAGTATCATCTTTTTTTTTGTACTTTTTCACCGAACGATACTATTACCTAACATGCGATACAAAATTTCAATCAGAATAATTTAAAAACGTTTCCACCACTCGCGTTAAGGGGCTCAATTGCCGTTGTTATAAAAAATAAAGTACGATATTGTATTTTGAATTAAAAAAAGTATTTGTAATAAAATAAGCATAAGCGCTGGATCCATTTTGTATTTTATTCAGAAAGCAGCTATTGCGCTTTTTGGCTTTTTTCGAACGGATGTATTTAAAGACCTCTGGTACTCAAACAATTAATATACAAATCTATTTATTTTATATACGTTATCTGGGGTGTCAAATTTTTTTTTTTAATATTTTTTTTGATCGACGAACGATAATATTTTCTTACAATAAAGTCAATAATAGATCCTTGCATATTTGATATTAAATGTTCCACGATTTATAAATATTGTCTCGTATCAATTTTCAATATTTGTTTCCCGTACAAAATCGTACGAATTATAAATGTATAAATATGTATGTTCTGATTAATTAATCATAGCTAACGTATACGCGTATATATATATATATATATATACATAGAAACGAAATGAAACATGACTGATTAAGCATACAACAATCGAATGCAGAATTCGTTCGAGAGAATATCGTTATTCGCTTTATTACTCCCAGAGTAATATTCATATTCTATTTTATATTTTCGACTTATATCGGACGTTAATATCGTATTCTTTCGAAAAAAAATAAAATCTTTTATTTTGTGTTTCAGGTCGCCTGGTTGAGAGTCGATACACAGACTATCCTGACGATAGCTAATCACGTAATTACGAAAAATGATAGAATCAAAGTCACTCACAGCGAGCACAAGATGTGGTACTTGCATATACGAGATGTCAACCCGAGCGATCAGGGATATTACATGTGTCAAATAAATACAGAACCTATGAAAAGTCAAACTGGTTTTTTGGGAGTTGTAGGTTGGTTCATTGTATTCATGTTATTAATAAAGTCTACTTTTATGTTTTGTTTTGTTCTCTCACTCGCGTGTTTCTGCCAATCGTGAAATGTTTAAATGAAGTTTGATCCTTGTAAATGAAAATATGAAACATCGATGAAACGTACAAAATACATCGCTAAGAGATTGTTCAGAAATTAAAAAAAAAATTAAAAAAGAAATAAAAAAGCTATTAACCTAGGACGTAAAGTTGTAATCTCACTGACATGATACTAGATATCCAATATCAAGCCGTCTCTCGGGGAATAGAAAGAGTGGAAGAACATGTTACGCGAGTATGACGTTTCGTCGATGTAACATTTGTGACAATACAATCATATATATATATATAGGAATAGCTTGTATTTTCGATTATTTATTTCCTTGCTTTTCATTTTTTTTGTTTATTTTAAAAAGAATGAAGAGTTCAAGATAAATATCCATATAAATATATATATAATATGTTGGCAGATAAAACGTTCTAAACCACAAAGGACTCGTTAAAAGTTTCTCCTTGAGTAAAAATGCGTCCAGTGTTCTTTAATAATTTTGTATTAAAAAGTTTTTGAAATTACGAGTATGTTGTTTCTCTCTCCCTCTCGTTCTAACTATTTCGAGATGAAGGTTTTTCAACTAAATTCCTTTTACAGTTCCTCCAGACATTCTTGACAATTCGACGAGTACAGACATGGTCGTTAAAGAAGGCAGTAATGTGACATTGCGGTGTGCAGCAAGAGGATCACCACAACCAAACATCACTTGGAAACGTGAGAACGGCGAACTTATACCTTTTGGAGATGGCCAGGGAGGTAAGGGACAAAGAACTTTTCCTAATGTCACAATTTATATTCTCCGAAAGAAAGGACGAAGAAACTTGAGGAAGAGTGGGAGAGATAGAGAAGGCAATGACAAAAAAATAAGGAATATTTTTACACTTATCGTAATAATAACCACGAGAATTTCACGTCCAACTCGTAATTCAATGAATATGACAATTTCGCTCCAAATCCAATTTTAATTACGATACCCCGATGGTTACATAAATTTCTTTCGAAATTCGATTCCTGCATTACGATTTTCCCCGATAATGATAACAATGAAAATACTAGCGTTGAATAATAATCGACGATAAATAGGAATCGGAAGAATAATAATAATGAAAAAAAAATAAAAATACAAAAAAAAGGAGAAAGTAAACCGGGTCTGATACAAAAATGACTAAATAAAATGGTCAGAGAAATGGAACGTTTCAAATTACTCCCGGAAAAATAATCCCGCTTCGCAATGGGGTCTGGGGGTGTATATCGCGTTTGGAAAATATATAAAAGCATAGGGGAAAATAAAGAAAAATTAATCGAAAAATATAAATATTATTAAACACGTACGCAATGAGGTGTATTAAAAAAATATTTAACTTAAATTTCTAATGAAAAATTTTTTAATAAGAGAATAGATCGAAACATTTGATAGATAAAAAGATTCATAATTTCTATTGAATTTTTTCCATCATCCTTTTTTGCCCTTGCACGTTGATACTACTTAGCTTCTGTTATATATATATATATATATATATCTGTCTCTCTTTCGTCTTTTGTTGTTATTAAAAAAAAAGTCGTTAAATTGAATCCCTTTTCTCCCTCGACCCTCGTTCGGAAGGGGTTATTTTTCCGTATTTTCTTTTGATACAGGAAAGACGATTCGTTAGAATCTAATCGTCTGTACCATTTATCACTAGAATCCCTGTCTGTGGTGGTGGTGGTGGTCCTTTGGTCTTATGCGAAACTTCATTTAGAATTTTATCCGAGCTTATCCGCTTACAGTAGATACACTCGAATGCAGACATTTTCCAGGGTTAAGACACGAAAGGCAATTCATCATCTGTTCGTCTTGCGAGGCATTTACTTGCAACAAGAATGAAAGAGAGAGAGAGAGAGAGAATCACTGGCTATTTATATATTGTTATATTTATTCCGGATTTGGGTAATGTGTAAAATATTATTTTTTTGTCGCTAACAACACCCAACCCGAGTTATTTATATATAATACCACGAAAAGAAACAAAATTCTACGTTTCGGTTTAAATTGACTCAGTTGGTTACTTCTATTGGTTGCAACGATATATAGGTTCACCTTCTGGTAAATAAACATTTATCGTAGTACGTTTTTCTTGGATTCAAGATGTCGTACTCTTTGCCTCACGTTCGAGCTACTATCGACGATAACTTTTTACGATAACGTCCAACCTATATCATTAGACCTGCATTCTAACGTTCGGTCACTTTATCTACGAAGTATACTAACATATGTACCTATTTACATATATATATTGTATAAACGGTACATATATGTACGTACAGTATATGTATATATAAGAATAGATAGAGCGAATTGAGTACTCTCTTGAATTTTTCTCAGCCCTTTATCCTTCCTCCTTCGGTCACGATCACTTCTAACATTTATTTTAAATACGAAACTTTTCTACACATAAATCAATTGTAAATCTTTCATAGTTTTTTCACTAAGAATCGTTTAATACTAATTTATCTTATCTTTATTTTGTCTTTATTTCAATAAAAGTATTTGATAAAATATATTTAATTATTTATGGAAGATATGAATAATCAATGTGAGATTTTAACAAATATATATAGTTAATAAAAATATCTTATATTATATTCGTAATTTCGTAATAGGTCAATAGACTTTAACTAACTAGAAAAAACTATTCCGAATAACTACTAACAACGATTGTTTCAACTTTTTCAAAATTTTGTTATACTATTTGTAGAATGGGAAACTACTCAATGAGTGCTATACCAACGACCCAGAAATGAATAAAAACACAAAAATAATAAAAATATTTGTAAAAAAAATTACAAAAATTATAGCGTAGGATTTTTTTGTTCCTTCTTTTTTTTTTTTTTTTATTATTATTTCTCGTCCAAGAGCGAGTTCAGAAGTAAATTGCTTTGACCATTCAGCTCCTCCGCGAGCAATGCCACTGGCATAGCCATCGTATCTTCTCTCTCTCTCTCTCTATTTCGTTACTACTGTTTCATCTCTTTTACCTTCACGCCTCTTCTCTTTTCATTCCACCCCATACACCCTGTCACCGACATACTCGACCTCGCTGACGTGTGTGTGAATAAAATCCCGGGCAAACCACCGAACCTATTTGCTGGAAACTGTCCACAAATACGAATGGGAAATAAAGTTTCATCACCGTGTGTGAGCACGCAAAGTTTTAAAACCTTTGTGCTTCGATTGAGAGAGTACAGGAAAGGAGGGTAGGGGAAGGAGAAGGGGGAAGGGAATACCTGCATTCATGCCAATACTTTTACCAGCTGCGGTATGAAATTTCACGATTTTTCTAAATGTTCTTTGCACATGGTTACCCCCACGTGCGAATATATTTAATTGTAAGACAGGTTTACCCACATACTACTGTATTTTCAATTTCTGATGTTCGTTCAAATAAGCCAAGTAGAATACTATTATTTGAAAAAAAAAATTTATATATAAAAGAGAGAAACGGCGTAATTATATTCTATTCTTTTTCTTCAATTCTCTAAAACAGTGCAATGGGAAATATTCGGTGATATTAATATACATACCTATTCGAAATAAAAAAAATAAAAAAAAATAAATCTCAGCGGTGCATTTTAAAATTCGACAGTATAGATCTATATTTTTAATTAAAATAAGACAAACGGGGGGATGGGATAAACGGAATGATTACTCTTCTATCTCAACAAAATCCTTGCGTATAATTTTTCGATTTTACATTGTCCTACATAGTACGGAATTACACCATATACTTTTTGCATGATAGACGCTATTTCTACTTTTCAATACCCCTTATACCCTTTCCTATTTAAAACAAAAATATATCTGAATTGAATGTGTAGCATTTCGATGAGGTCATTCTGGCAAGGCACGGACCGAGTGTTTCATGTTTAATCGAAATCCATACTTTTAATTAAAATAAAACGAGCGAGAGAAGTTAAAAGGAAATTGATAAAACGGAAAGTCGATTCGGATAAATTCGTCGATAAAATCTGATCCAGAAGTATAGGACAAATTGGAGATGAAAGAGAACGTGTATAGTGCGAAGGTTCTTCTACACAGTGTACGCATTTATAAAGCAGAGGATTTGCAATTAAACAAAGAGCTTCAAACCCGTAACGTCGTTGAGACCAGCTTTGGCACGTTGATATTTTTTTATCTCTCTTTCTCTCTTTCTGTCTCTGTTTCTATTTCATTTTATATATATACTCTATATCTATCTCCCTCTTTCAAGCAGGTGACTACAGGGAACCGAGTCCGCGAGGCTACTACCATTTCAATAACATAAATTGCCTCGTGCGGAGATTAAACATCTCGGTGGTACTGACCAAACTTCGTACTCGGGACGAAAATTCAAACCGGTGAACTACCGCGGCAACCACCTTTTAGTTTCCCTCGCGTCCCGAGATTTACGTGGAACGCGTGCTGGCCCCGTGCTCTCTGTCTGCTGCGGTTGCCAGCTCACAGTACGCGTCGAGAACCAACCTCTCTTCTTCTTCCTCTTCCCCTTCTCCCACCCTTCACCCTTTCTCTCTGATAACCCCACGCACCACCACTCTTTACCTTTATACACCACCACACTATCTCCTCTTCCTTCTCCACCCTTGTCTTTGTCGTCGTAATCGTTGTTAAGTATTTTCAGAATTTTTCTTTCTTCCATTGGTGGGTAACTGGTGATGAATGCTTTCTTTAAACGAAATGGCCTATTTTTCTGTTGATACCGGAGTTTATTTAACAATCCTTTTTACGAGTTTTTCAAAATTTTTGTTCCTTCATTCGCGCCGATCATCATTTAGAAATGAAAAATAATTATGCAAAAAATATTAATCTTGAACGCTCTTCAATTGGATATAATTTTTATTCGATGCAATTGATCAGCTAGTTTTTTTAAGATAGATTGAAACAATTCCGATAGTCCGAAATATAAAAAGACCATATTTAATGAAAAATTGACGTTCGATCGATCGGAAGTTGATTGAGGCAAAGACTGATTAGCTGATAGTGAAAGAACGATCGTTAATTGAGACGTGTTCAAGCGTTAACGTACTACGGGGGAAAAGATAATTCGTGGTGGTGGTGCTTTAGCTTTGTTCTCACAAAGGACGATAACCTAGCTCGACTAAAATGAACAAATAAAAAGATAAAAGATTATAAAAGGGGGAAAGAAAATAAAACTAGAGAGAAATAAAATCACAACGTGGGGATAAAAACGAAAAAAAATAAAAGTCTTATTCGCGCCTAAAAGTGAAAATACCGTACTCCACGTAAATTGTTTTTTTATAATTTGTTAAATTGTTATTTTATATAAATGGTATTTACAATATATTTATATGATGTTTCAGCAATGAGATTTATACGCCCCCGTATCGTTCGGATTATTATTCAAATATGTGATCCAAATTGTATAATACCACTATATAAATATTATATAAAATATATATATTTGTAGTCTTGTGATTTAAAATTATAATCCTTTGTAATATTTTTGTATACATTGTAATTAATAATTAACACGATGTATTAATAACGTTTCTCAATGAATGTATTTTTAGTTATTAAATATTATCCATAAATTCGTAGATAACGTATTTCACGAAACAAACATAATTGATTCACTAGTAATGGAGTAACATATAGTTATACTTCGCCGCAAGACATTCGACTTAGCAAGAAGTAGCCGACAAGTGTTTCGTGCGAGATGGAAATGGGTTTTGTCGCTTAGGAAGTGCGAGATATCCGATGTTTGCTGAGATTAGAGCAATCGGCAAAACCTTTAGGTTGTTGTTCTCAGTGATTAGTATCGGTGTTTCAGAAGTACAAAGCATCTCTCGGTTTAGCATTAATTTTCGATCCACCATCGCGTTGTTTTTACTTGTCACACAAAAACGAATATTTTTGGTTGGTTAAGACCAGCAATATACTAGATTTTGTTGATAATTTATTATTTTATATTAAATATATTGCCGCGAATGATTCATTTACTATATCGGACGCGTTCACATAATTAATAAAAGGTCAAAAATAGACTCTGTTTTTTACAATTTTGTATATATATTATTATAGTTATAATAAAAAGTAATCTATCATGTTTAGCTTCAAATAAACTTTTTACTACAGCAAATATATTTAATAAAAATAACTATATTAAATTTGGAACATTTTGTTACAGTTAGTAGCGTCGAAGGATCGATCTTCAACATCGTGAGAGTGAACCGGTTACAGATGGGAGCATACCTTTGTATCGCCTCAAACAGCGTTCCACCTACCGTCAGCAAGAGAATTATGCTCATAGTACACTGTGAGTATATTTAATGAGGAAACTTTAGCCTCGATGAGGAAGCTTAATCCTTAATCGTATAGCTCATTAACTATTCTAAAATAGTGGTCATAAACGTATGTTTCATAACTGTATAACATATAACTCTTACTAATGATTCTTTATAATTGAATGCTCAAATATTAGGAAATATATTTATGGTTTTGTATATAGTAAAATGTACATATAAATATTTTTGACAGTGATATAAATTTATAATATTCGGATTATGTGCAATTACAATTTATAAACTAGGAAGTCAATCGATTCTTTATGTCGTTCATTTCTTTTTTTTATTTGCTAAATATCAACGAATTTCTTAACGAACAAATGAACAAAAACGAATATTTAAAAAAAATATATAGTTCTGCAGTGCATCGAAAAATAAAAAACCTTTTTTTCGAATATGTATATATCCAAGAGTTATTTGAAAAAGCTAGCGCTTAAAATTTGATTCAAATACGAAAATTTTCAAACAAAAAGCAAAATAAATCCTCCGAATGTATATGCACTGCCATTAACCCCATCGAAAGATTCGCGAAATCGCATAACACAGTCTTTGAAAGGACATCGCTCGCGTGTGATCTCCAACGATGGAATGGGCTAGTTGATACGTTTGTCAATTGAGCACTTAAGCGTCCTGCCTAGCACGAGTAAAATGTTTGCAAATTCATTCGTACACTTTTTCAAAACTCCCTTTTCAAACGTAACGACTTGTTTGAAAGTCCTCGTGAAATAACGTCGAAAATTTTTTAGAAAAATACTTCAATATTAATTACTTTGTTGGTAATATTTCTCAATTTTTATCAAATAAAATTAAAGAAAAAATATATATATATAAAATAAGCCATATTCCAAGAGAAAATGTAAAAAAATTATAGGACGATATTAGAATGAAGTTCGATTGATCGAAAAAAAAGAAAAAGACGATTTATCTACAATTCGATCACTGAGAACTCTCCACCTTCTTGAAATTCAAATTAAATTTCAACGCGTTTAGATCGAAGGTCTATTCGAATTCGAAGAACGGTTCTAGTACTATAGTAAGTAACTGGATACCTCGAAAACGCGATTCGAGATACTCGGTACGATACTTCAATCGATATCATCGATATCATCGCGCGAATCCGTCGTCTGTGCTTTGACATCAAATCCACAACAGCCATACTTTTCCGTCCAAATAACACGTCTATACCCTCCTTCCCTCGTTTCTCAATTGTGAGCGTTCGAGGGTACAACGAAGTTGGTTGTTCAAATTGCAACCTACGATAGATCTCTCTCTCTCTCTCTCTCTCTCTCTCTCTCTACTTCTCTCTTTCTTCTTCTTTTTCGTTCAAATTGCCGAAGGTAATTCAAACTTGTTTCGCTTGTTTGGCTTTTGGCTTCGGCTTTTAGAAGCTACGCCTGAGGGAAGTATGTATCTCATCCGGTGGAGAACACGACGGAAGTGAAATTTTTCGGAACTGTTCTAACGAACTTCGAACGATACGTGAGATACTAGCAAAATTGTTTAAAATAAACCAAAATAAGGAAATATATATATAATAAACGCATGGCGATATTTACGTATTATTTTCGTGGTATCACGCGAAAAATCAATTTTATTTTACATGTCTCTTGCATGTATGTTACGTATCGTACCGTAAAGCCAAACCTGTTATTCGTATTTTGTTTGCATCAACAGTCGTGCAAACTTCGTACTGATACCTTTCATCTCATTTGACAGTTCCTCCGATGATCTGGATCCAGAATCAATTGGTGGGAGTCCAAGAGGGACAACAAATGACATTAGAGTGTCATTCCGAGGCATTCCCGAAATCAATCAACTATTGGACCAGAGGAAATAATCAGATAATACCAAATGGTAATATATCGTAAATAATTGCTTATAATTACACGAGTTCGTAGTGATTTTTAATAAATGTCATTCACGTTTATGATACTTGTTTATTAATGAAAACCGATCTATCATTTTTCACTTTTCTCTTTTGACAGAGACATCTCGACTATTATTCGATCTGATAATTTTGTTCTTGAATCATACACTCTACAGGAAAATCGAGTAACATTTTCTCGTTTTTTTCTCAACTCAATTTGATGGAAGCAATTAATAATACATATAAATAGGTATACTTCATTAATTATTGATTTCTTTGGAACAATCGAAAAGAGTATGGCATACGTTGATTCAATTATGCATCATTATACGGAATAATTAGACGAGACGTATTTATGAATCACAGGGAGCTGATGCAGTAGCTAACCCAGAATAATGTATCTTCGAAGCCATTAATGCAGCTGACTGCTTTCGGCCGCGAATGCAGGTACAATAAGAACACGAGATCTACGTTTCAGTTTGCTAATTGTGCAGCTAATTAGTTTAATTTCAAACCGCCCGCATTTGCGGGCGTGTTTTTCTTCCAAGAGATCGATGACACTATGGATTAATAGGATTGTGGACTAACTTTATCTTTAATATATATTTTTGATCTTAATTTAAACTCAACTATATAAGCCGATCTTTTATTAACAATTACGTAATAGTAACATGCTTTTAATTTTCTTAACGAACACCACGGTGTCAGAGAGAAAACAATTTAACATTTTATTTACTAAAAACTAACACACTAATTTCATATCTCTTACGTGTTACAATACACGTATTTCGTCTTGTATTTGTTAAAACTACTTTTTAAAATGCACCTACGTCATGAGCTACTTTCCTCTCCTACAAAATTAATTGCATCCACTTACGTAAAACCTGTGCAACTTTCTCATTTTTTAAAACAATACGAGATGTAGCATAAATTCTCTCATTTATTTAAACGCTAAATTCCGTGATACATATCTTCCTTATTTTCTTTTATTTTCTATTTAATATTTATTCGAATAATAGTAACGCAACGATATTACACGCAAGGGCAATTGACGTTGAATTTCATTAAATTTTGAATTAATTTTATATAATTTTTCGTCGCGTTATACAATGGGATTTGTGTTAGACGCGTAGGAAAAGGAAGAAATGACAAAAGAGTTAATATAAAACTAACTAAATTTGTCTAGGATGACTTTATCAAACGAGACTAAATAGCAAAGTGCACTCAGTGGCAGATGCGCGAATATCAGCCTTGGATTCATTCTTCCAGCTACCAAGCTCACTTATTCACACATACATATACACATGCATAAGATACAGTACCTTTTGTCATTTCGTTTTCAGAGTTAAGTATTAATATTATGTCCCTATAAAATATCATATATTGCAACACTTGAAAATAAAGTGCGAATAAAAAATAGTTTGAGAATTATTCACTCTGATAATACGAAAAAACATCGACCAAGTAATGATAATTTACAATAGCGCAGAATAGTTCTTTATCTTACGTATGTATTCGGTATTTTCCAGAATGCACTTATACAATCATTCCCCTTGCACACACGCGCATAACATTCAGGCCATTTAACTCCGTTTCGGCACGCGCTCCTTTGTCCTTTCTTTCAACTCTTATCGCTTGCACGCTTTCATCGTACCTTAACACCAATGCCTGTTACATTGACACACTTATTCGTTCATTCATACCACTACAATACCGTGCTTTACAAGGTGTTTTTTTAAATATATAACCGTGTAAAAATAAAATTAAAACCTGTACGAGAGATGAATTGATTATTTGACGCTATTATTACAACATTATAATAATGTCGAAAACTTGGCAGAGATATTAATCTATGCAATTAGATTAAAGTTGTTTTAAAAATATCGAAATCGTTTATTATTGATAATAATTATCACTACACCCTTATTGTTGAAACAATAACATTACTTAACAATCTGTGATCTCACCACCTGTTTTAACAATTGACCGTCTTGTTACGTTTCATTGATCATTTTAACGTTACCGATTATAATTGAATTTGTTTATAACGTTATTAACAACGCGCGCACGTGTAACACGCAACAATCAGCAGTATATACCCTTTGTTCAGAGTAATAATCGGGAAAAGCGTCCCTTTCATACATTCCTACGTCGAGCGACGAATTATCCAGAGAAGCGCATTCGCGCGTCAACCGCACCGTGTTTCTCCGCCATTGCAATATTACCATCCCCGACATGTTTTACGATCTAAATGTTCCGCGAATGCTTGCTCGTATTTCTGTAATGTGTATTCAGTGCGCGTGAAACCGCACGAGACGATATCAAAACTCGAAGGCGCGACTTACAAATGCGTTTACCTCTACGCAATAAACGATGAATTTACGTTCGACTTATCGCTACACGCTCGATGGGACACGATTACGTTAGTACCTGCATATGTATGTGTGTATATATATATATATATATATATTGTTATATGTTTCTATGTATAAACCATAGAGCGTTGTTTCATGCGAGGTTTACAATTTCTTTTTCCATCCTCTTCCCGCCTCTCCTCCTCCTGCCAAACGAAATCGACCGAATAATTCGAATCAAAATCATAAATAAAATTTCAGTCGACTTAGGAAAGATTTTATTTTATTTTGTTTTCGTATTTATTTATTTAGAATATTCTTTATTGTACGTGCATCAATATTACTGATATTGATAAAAATGTTCGTGTTAATACTTATTTTTCTTCTAAGTCATTTACAAGCAATATTTTATTTGTAAAAAAGGGGAAAATTTCATTGACGATATATAAAATATAAATATACTTCATAGGGAAAATATAAATAACAGTTATTTATTATTTAAGCGAAATTTAAGGTAGTTAATGCGAATACGTGACGAATATAAAGTAAAAAAGTAATTTTATCGATACGATTTTAATATCTACGTTTTCGGTTGGCCAGAAGGAATATGAAAAAAATAAAAAGAAAAAAGATATTATTGGTCGGAAAACGCAGGATTAAATGTTTATATCGATCGGATGTATTCGTTGAACAGTGTAATTTAATTAGTCCCCCTTTTTTGCGTACGAACACAAAAGATATTCATAGCCACGAATTTCGTTATAAAACGATGAATATTTCGGTACAATTATGCAGAAGAACGACGCTAATAACAATTCTAGTCCAATGAACACGAAAAAAAAATAAAAGTTTTACCGGCAACTGGTTGTAATTAATTTTCATTAGAAACCTTTGCTATAGATAAGAAAGTGATTTTAATTGTAGAGAAAATTTAAATGTTTTTTTTTTCGAATTTAATTTCTGACACACACACACACACACAGAGAGATAGAATACAAACATAAATTTCCATTAAAAAATAAAATTTCCGTTATTGCGTAGCCAGTATCATTTCGCTTCTTAATGAAAATGTATTAAAATAATTCATTTGAAAGTATTGATTTATTTTTTCCGAACAGACATTATATTAAAAGTAACAGGCTATTATGCAACGAATAGCACACGACCCTTATTCATTAATGTTCAATAATTTATTTCATAATAGTTAATTAGCAAATTAAATTGATAACAATTATAATCTTAATGTTACGACAGAAATAAGAAATTATAATATTGTTGATAATTAGTAAAATTGATTTTATCGTATAAATGAGATGGAAATTAAAAAAAAATAACGCATAACATCGCGTATAAAAAAATTAAAAGCAAAATATTAAAAAATAGATCGATTTAATAAGACATCACAGAATTTACTTAGATTTTGTTAAAACCAATCAAAATTATAATATACCCGATATGGATGCCTGAAAGAATAAGATATTCATTCTTCGAAAAATTAAATTGGACAAAATTGTTTTACCGGAAAACAAGGAATCTTTGATCCCGATCGTAGTACTAACTAAACGACGTGATAAAACGCGACCAAACGTTGTAGGATGATAGAAATTTAAACGAGCTACACATCCTTCCTGGATCTCCGTCGGTATATAAAGATGGCGTGTTCGGAAGCACTTATCGTTACCGATGTTTCAACTAACTCTTTTGGCATGCTTATCACCAAAATTCTTTTAACTTTTTATTTTTATTATGTTAAGAATAACTCATATTCGTAATCGTATTCACGAAGAAAACATCCTATCCTATCTCGTCGATTCGATAAAATGTTCTATCTTTTTTCAAAAAAAAAAAGAATATTATTTGAAGTATCGAATAATAAGAAATCTTTGATAATGGGATAGTGGAAAAACAATGACATTTACAATATATACGTAAATTTATTTCGAATACAATAGATTTACGTATAACATATTTCAAAAAGCAGGAATGAACAAGAACGATCGATCGTTACAGTCTTTTCTTCCATTAATGTTTTTACTTCGTTAAAATAGACAAAAAAAGTAATAATACGTAAGATCAAAAGACGAAGAGTTGTTACTTTTATTTTCTTTTTAGCGTTCACTCAAGAGATAAAATCTTAAGACTGGTTGATTCATGCCCACACATATGTCGTTTAAGGACAGCAACGACGTGCGAAGATAGGAGTAACACGAACATCTTTGTTCTCGTCCTCATCCACGTAGGTCCCTGGGACTTTTGGTTAAAAGCAGTTTTATCCCTGAAAACCCATTCGACAACTCTACGTGGTAATGCTTGGGACCGTAGTTCAACGTCGTTAAACTTTTTCATCTACTTTTCAAACTGGAAAGCCAAGGGGAAAGTTTTTCTTACACTTGCCGAGGGGTCGGACCTAGCCACTACAAAAATGCATTCTCTTTCTTTTTCCTTTCTCTATCTTTCTATTTTTCTCTCTCTCTCTCCTCTCTTCTCATTTTCCTTCGATTTTACACGATTTTTTCTTCTTTTTTTATTTCCTACAAACACATACGCGTACACATATACTTAGACACACACACACAGTGTGTTAGAGTCTTTTTCTTTCTCTCTTTTATTTTTTTTAACACTATCTCTCAAGCTTTCTTTCCGTTTCTCTTTCCTACTCATTCGCGAGTAAAAGTTTTTCTTCCAACTGCGAAAATACTTCCTCACCACTTTAATGCACATCATTACACCTATAGATTTCATTCTGTTTCCAATTCTTTTGGCCGTTCGCTCCTCCACGAATTGTTAATCAAAACTTACCTCACTCCTTTCCATCTTTTTCTTTCTCTCTCTCTCTCTCTCTCATCTTACGAGAAATCCACATCGTACTACTTCTCATTGGTACTTTGGAGAAAGAGAACAAAAAATTCTTTTAAGCTCTACTCCACAAACATCACGATTTGACAATTATTATATTTCCAGTGACTACTTTTTCTTTCCCTTTCTCGTTGGAATAAAAATTATTGTTTTACGCGATCCTTATTATTTTTACGGATGTTTTAACTAATTACCAAAATTTAAGACAATTATATGATAGAGAAAATATAAATTTTCTAATTTAAAAGAATTTTTTTAATTATCCTGTTATTGATATGCTATAATTTCTACAATACCGATTTAAATCTTTCACAGAGATAATGTGTTTTTAATAAAAATAATCCATTAGTGCGTTACCGTTGGATAAATAAATAATCCACATGTAGAAAAAAAAATGATCCAAATGAAATACAAATTAATATATATTTTTTTAAAGCTCTCAGATTTATGGACACAGTAGGTAAGTTGAATACGGAAAGCATATGAAAAATTATGAACTGTAATCAAGGTATATTCCAGGATCACTTCAACGCCGACTACCTTTTCGGTATTACGTTTGCGAGCTAAAATTTAACGATTATAAGCTTGACGTTAGTCACGAAATTCTATGGAATTTTGCGGTAGCATTTTAAAGTTCACCGTTGCAGTAACGAGTGAATAGCGTGCTCCATGATCATGACTGGTAACCGCGAATACGTTTTTCTTCTTCGTTTTTTTTTTCGAAAAGATTGAGGGCGCATAATGTCCCTACCGAAGAAAATACGATTCTCCGTAGGGTGATACTTCTTCGTTTGAAGAAAGCATTCATTTCTTCCTGGGGGGAAAAGAAAAAGGAGCAATACGGTACTGTAAGTTAAATAATACACTTTCTCTTATTACGGAATACGAAGATCGTTAAAAATATTATGCATCGAAACTTGTCTGCGTATAAACTATAATTTTATTGGAATCAGTCAGTAATTGAAATTAATCTATTTTCTATTATACCTACAATATACACTATTAATTACTATTTTATTGTATATTATACTGGGTAGAGATAAAAGTTTCTTCGTATTTTCCTGATAGATGGCTTTCATGAGAGTTAATGGATTTAAAATATTCATCGAAATGATATAAACTCAAATGTAATTTCAAATTATTCGTAATATTTGCAATTTCATCTTGATTCTCGTTATTTTATAGTACTAGTACGCTTGATACGCGTACAGATATTATTTAACGGAGAGGGGGAAAGATAGGCGAAGAAAAATTGCATCACATGAGTATCGTCGATTCTTTAAACGTAGATATCGAAGATGAAAGGCGTCCTCTCAATTGTCCATTGAAGCATAATGTCAAATTTTACGTTCGATCGAGCGCAGGACACACGAAAATAATACCCAGGGCGTTTTCGAACCATCGGCGGAAGAAGAGGGGGTGCGAGAAAACGATATCGACGAATCCATTTTCCGTTGGCGTTTTTATATTTTATACGATTCTCATGATTTATAGGTAACCTATCGTAAACTTGAAAAGTTCCGTTATCGTGCGAACAAGCAGAAACGACGGCATACCTATCTATCTACCTACCTACCTACTGGGTAGCTACATCGTTATATATCTTTATTCTATTTTTTATTCTTTTTTTTTTTCTAGGGGAGAAGTACGAGGCGACCTTCTCGGACAATGCGTACAAAGTGCACATGAAGCTTACGATACGTTCTGTTACCATGTCAGATTACGGCACTTACAAATGCATATCGAAAAATTCTCTAGGAGAAACGGATGGCAGTATATCGCTTTACCGTAAGTATAATGATATTTAATGGAAAGAATCCTTTTCATATTCATTTTTATCATAATTCCATTCAACGTCACGTGTTACTCTCTTATCTCGATATCTTTGATGGAAAATCACTTATCATATATATATAAATAAAAATCAATCACGAAAAAGGGACTTGATAAGAATCAACAATAAAAATTTATTTCCTCTACATGTATTATATTTTAACTTAATGAATAAATATATATATATGATTATTTATTGGCTAGAGAGCGAATATACGAATATGGACAAAATTAATAAAATTTATTTCTTTCTATGTACACTTACTACTGTTCAAACTGAAACAATAACTGAGGCAAGACATCTGACATGAGAAAAGAAAAAAAAATCAATTTTTTGAAAGTATCACACTGGTATAGCCCCTTTAGCGTAAAATAAAATTGATCAAGGTTTTATATTTAACATACATACTTGGAATTATTCAAATTTCATTCCACGACGAGATCATTTTAGAAGATTCATTCTCCAGCAGGAACAAATTATAATAAACACTTACATTTTTTAGATTTCATAATTCGTGTAATCCAATTTCTCCATTTGATGATTGCTTCCAGAACTCGTTGCCACTTTCTTCTTTTTCACAGCACACACAAAAATACTATTTTAAGAACACTTCTTTTCACTTAATTAACGCGCGTGAAAAATCTAACTTCACTTTTCTTCCCACGATCTAAACGTTTAATTTATTATCTATTTATCGTACCTGGTGGTATATCACTTGATATCGATATCTCACTCCTCTGCCGGTGTTTACATTCGGTTATTATTGTTTTTATTCTATTAAGAATCTCGTCTCCGATCTTGTACACACATGTCGATCTTCGTATATGTCGGTATTCCTCGGATGTTTCACGAGTTGTTTTCGTGTTTTACGTTTAGTCTTAAACGAACGTTATTAATAGTTAACAATGATATTATAAAAGTATCTAATTTATTTCGCGTATAAGTGTGTATGTTTTGTTTTACAAGGTGATATACATACGTTCGTGAGTGTGTGTACTACTGATGAATAATGTATATGTGGATACGTGAATATATTAGCAATTTTATATAAGACGAAATACATCTAAACGGAAATAATTATTAAAATATTATTAATCGTTAAAAAATAAGATATAAAACATTGTATGTAATGTAAATGAGAAGAAAAGTGAGATAGAAAAATGTATAATACGAAATACAGGACACGTCACGTGAGAAGCTAAGAAGAATGACGACTGACAAAGCAAAGGATGAATAGAGGTTAAAATTATTTAAAGAAAAGTTTCTCGACCGTTAAATGTTTTGTTTATATGTATATACATATCTCACTCCTTGGCAGGTGTTTACATTTGGTTATTGTCGTTTTTATTCTATTAAGTATCTTGTCAACAAACTTTTACACATATCGACCTTCGTATTTAACGTTTAGTCTTGTTCGAACGTTCAGATAGTTAAAAATGGTATATTATAAAATTATCAAATTAATTTCGTGTATATAATCTGTGCGCGCGTAGTTCGGAGTAATTCAAATAATATGCATATGCATATGCATTTGTACAAGTGGACAAGTGTGCGTAGACTGTTGATGAGTAATATGTATATACATATATGTTGTATAACGTATGTCAACGTTACATTGTATAATTCGATTAAAATTTATAAAGCTTATGTTTTTTTTACAAATTAATCGCAAAACTTGTACCGTGTGAAACAAAGGACGGCTATATATATTTCTAATATGCATTTGTCATCAATTTTTGGGCCATTTATCAAAAAGTATTCGTTATCGGAAGTGACCTGGCCTCTCTCTTTCTCTCTCTCTCTCTCTTCGTATCTTTACCTTTACGATGGGCCTTTAATTCACGATGTGTTATCAGAAATCGTTAGTCGTAGAAAGAAGAATGTAAGCGTGGGATGAAAAATTAAGCGTTCGATCGGCGCAGCCCTTCCTTCTCTTTCTATTCCTCTAAAGCTGTAAGATAAAGGGCGTCGAGCTCTTTCGAAGACAGGGAGTAAGATATATCGATGGGCTAAAGTCACGGTGAAATGTAGCAATCCCACTGGAAAAGCAACGCGAATGCAACGGATCTTCGATAATCGAAATTCTCACGATCTCGGAGTCTAACGATTTAAAATGTCTCGATTACATATATAAATCTAATCTCTCACCTCTCCAACAAATAGAAAACCCTCGCTATTGTCCCTGGAAAATATATTAACATTTATCTCCTCGTGTATTTCTTTTTTTCGCCTAATTAAAATCGAAACTTCTTCTCGTCGGTTATATTTGTCGTTCCATACAAGTAATTTACTTTTTTTTTTACACGAATTAATTAAACTCTGTCAGAAGTCTAAGATGAAGAAGAACATTTTTTTGTTTCTTAATTCTAATCGATGAGAATTCATTAAAATAGATCACGCGGTAAAAAGATCGTTAATATTTGTTCTTTTTCTTCTTCTTTTTCCATCGATAAGACTAAATTATACATAATTATATTTTCCTATCGCCGGCTAACCAAATGATAGGAATAAAAAAGAAAAACGTAATTGATGGGGGAAAAGTGGGAGAAGTGCCATGGTCTTGACGAGAAAAAGTAGAAAAAAGAAAAGAAGAGTTTCGAAAGCACATTATCCAATTTTAATCACTTAACGCGTCGACAAATAATTCGTCAATCGATCAACACCACTCTCGTGTAAAGTCTATATACACAAGCGACGTAATTACTTCCGAATTCGTTTCTAATCTCACACAACCGAAAATCAAAGGGGAAATTGCCATTGGGTATATCGCAAGCTTTATATCGCAGCTTTACTTAAGATCGAAAAAGTAGTTTCATGGGAAGTTACGCGAATCATCGATAACTGCGAACCGAGTCTATGTGAGTAAGAGAGGAAAACCGACCGGATCCAAACCGATCTGTAATCATGGCTTTTCTCTGCTTCGCTCACGGATTGAGAACTTCTTAGCTTTGTGACGTCGATCCAAACGCAAAGAGAAGAGAAAGGAGCTTTAATGCTATTGGTATCCGCAAAGAGCACTCTCAAAGAAATCCGATTGAGCTTTATGGACGACTTAACGAGAATCGTCATTTTAAGTTTTATTGGGAGCTATTATAGCTTCAAGAATACATGTATAGCTACTGAAATTAAATGAAATAGTTAAATATTAAGTTGGTGGACAAAAGATGTCGGATTTATTTTTTTTATTTTTTCTAAATATAAAATTAATATTTATAATGGTAATTTTTTTCTTTTCTTTTACGTTTACAGATATTCCAACCACGACGACGCAAGCAAAGACTACAACCACGACCACGACAACGACATTAATGCCCACGATAGACAAAGGTATTCAAACGACAATTATTTCACGGATAAACGATTAAATTGTATAATTAATAAGATTGTATTATTTTCAGTCGAACCTATGCAAAGAACTCGACAGAAGATGCTACCGAGTTTGGAACCAAACTCCAATGAGATAACAGATGCATCTTTGTCTACTGCGATTAGAAACGATAGTAGGTATTATTTAAATTTTTTATTGATTAATATATAAAAAAATTATCATATCTCGTCTAGACACAAAATATGATTAATTATATAAATAATAAGAATGAAATATTTCTCCGATATAATAGCAAATAAAATAAAACAAATAATACATCTTTTAATGAAATTGCTCTGGAATAGTTCAATTGATAAAACTCACTAAACTTCTTCGTTTCTTCTATTTTTCTTTCGTCTATTTGTTTAAACTTTCCTAAACTCCGTCTACTTTCGTTTTAGTTCATCTGTGCTCGTCTAACACCTAATGTTGACAAACTTCTATCTATCTTATACTTAAATACGACTTTACTCGTCCAACACCTAACGTCGGCTGACTGCTATTCGCCTAGCGTCTTAAATTATTTGCTTATTCATCCTCTCTCTCACACATACACTCACATGCATTCAAACTTAAACATCCTAACATTTTCACCATTCTACATTAAAAAATGATTTATAAAATTAAGCATATGTTATCTTCAGGAAATTTAATGTATTGTTATTAATCTAACATAGTGTATTTTGTTTAATGATTATAATGTTTAAACAAGCAATTCGATCCGATAATAATTTAAATGAATATTAATCGTTTCAGATACTCGAACCAATGGACGACATAACAATAATGACTACATCAATGTTGAAAATAAAATTGACAAGGACGTACAACGGAAACAGCAACCTTTGAACAACGATGCTAATCGTCGTAGAACCGATAACGTATCTCGATCGATATCGTCGAGAAGTGATAGGCTATGTGCTTTTTTACAACCTAATATAATCATTTATATAATTCTATTATATATACTTTTTTTTTCCTAGTCAGTGTTTAGATGATACTTTGTGTCCACGAAATACGAAGACGTTTCGATTAATTGGACCTCGTCTTTACGCACTATCATTACTTTTCCATTAGCAAACGGGATCAATTTGTCTTAAGTATAAGTGCGATTGTCGATGTTCATGCTTCCTTTCTACTTGCTTATGAGAAAGAAAAAAAAGAGCCACATATAATAAGCCGAACTTTTGTGAATTTAAACATTACAATTCTGTATGTCTGCTGTGTTTTCACGATTGTACCTTTTTCTTTTCTTAAATGAACGATATTATCATTTCTATCGTAACGTTATCATTTTCAAAATGTTTCATTTTGTTAAAATGAAAATTTATCTACGATGTTATATGTTTAACATATTTTTTAATTATTTTGTAATATCTTACTTGGTTCAATGTTGTTCCTATTGACGTTAAAAATTATTATCGTTATATTATATATCCAGGAGTAATTTCTAACTGATTAGAAGATGATCTATGTATAAAAAGTTATATGACAATCCAGAAAAGTGAAATTTTAGTGACAACGGATCTATTTCCATGAGGTTATTACTTGAAAAGGTATACTACAAACAATTTCTACTTATGTTCCTTTTTATATTTTACATAATAGTGAAAGCAACATTGTCGAAATATCATAATTAACTAAACTTATCTTAATATTGATATCTTGATTAACCGATATTTTATTAGATAATAGTTTCAATTAATCTTGGCCTAATATGTTTTCTGAAAAAAAAAGAACGTTATATCCAGACTGAGATAATCACGATATTGGAGCCTAATTATTTCATAACTGCTATATTTCGATATAATTGTGATACAATTATAAAAAATACATTCGAAAAAGGATAATAAACGAACATTTGTGAAATTAGAAATACAAATTCTGTACGTCCGTGTCTCGCAATTATACTTTTTTTTTTTAAATTTACGATATAGTGATTTCTATCGTAATATCATAATTTTAATATCGAAATATACCTTATCACGTTTTCATTTATTACATTACAGTGTGAAAATAATAAAAATAAATTTTAGGGAACGATATGGAAAAAAAAGCAAACAGAAAAATGAACAGTTTGGAACGTATTTAATCCTCTTTCTAATTAACAGCAGCTTTGATCTAGTCAACGGAGGATTAATTTGTATGTAAATGTAAATCTTATTGGAAATAGTGTATCTTTAAAAAAAAAAAAAGATGTACGCGCGTACAATATATCTCATTTATTTGAGATAATCGATCAGTCGAATGTTTCTGCAAAAGAGAGAGAGAGAGAGAAAAGAAAAAGAAATAACTCGGAAACTTGTATATTTGACAATGATTGTAACGATTTAAATACTGCTGTAAATAACGATTAGGTTATAGGTATATGCATATATATATTCGTAAGTATATATATTATAGTAATGCTCGTTGACGATGACGCTGGTGTTAATTGAATGAATAATAATAATAATAATTTTGTAAATAAATTATTGATGTGCGTGTGTGTGGGGGTAGGATAAAATTATCAATAAAAAGAAAAAGAAATATTAACGTGACGTCCCTTTTCAGAATAACATTTTTTAAAAAGCGTATCTTCGAATTTTTCACAAAGACGATAAGCATGTTGATAATTTTATCCTACGGTGTATGTTTACCTAATAGATAGGTTCATTTGTAAATATAAGTATCAAAATAAAGAAAAAAGAAAAAAAAATAGCAAATAACGTCTCGTAATAATCGGGAAGAATTTTGTGTAAACCGAAAAAAAAATTGCATTTAACGAGTAAATAATTGTAAATAGACACCGATGCGCCGTAGTAATGTGATCATCTTTTTAAAACTTGATTCATTATTTTGCCTTTACGTCGCGTAAATATTCGTCGTCGTAGCCGACTGTTAAACATAACCAAATGAGAAAAAAAAAAAGAAGAAGACGAGAGAACCCAGTGGAGCTTTATTACCGCTTTATAATTGTATATGGAAAATTTGCATACCGTCAGATTTTTAAGTAGATCAATTGTGAACGCTAACAAGAACATGGGACAAAACTTTGGGGAGGTAATTTGAAATATAATATACATTATTCATTGTACTGTAACTAGTAATTTTGAGAGTGAATGTTGTGAAATGGTATGAATAAAAATCGAATGTTCAAGTTTGATGAGTATTTTGTGTACGGTTATCATTTTTTTCATCATATACGCGACCATACTGTGTTTCTAAGAATAATTCCAAATATCTTAAATATTATCTATGTTACGCGAAATTTTCATATTTTTTTAATTAATTCAAGGAAAAAGTTCAAATCATTTTTTTTTATTTCTAAACTTTTTAGAAACTAACAATAAGTATTATATTTTCTTTGATATAAATATTTTCTTAACACGTTGATCCGTCTTGTGTATTACCAGTGACCAATACTAATTTCGTCCGTGGTATTCTACGGCAAAACAACATATCAAACTTTGCATGCCATTCGACGTGATTAGGATAAAGGTTCATCAATGAAATAATGTACTAAACATTGTATTCATCTTAAGTATATCTATACAAGGAGAATGTTTGTATGTTCAAACTTACACGTTTTATTTTTCTCAAGTTTTCATGTTCTTATTTGTTCGTTCGTTTTTTTTTTTATTTTTAAGCACTTGTATCAACTCAGCTTTATTACAAATTTTACATTTACTCATTACAATATATTACGCACACTATTCGTTCAGAGTACAATGTTATCTACAATGCCGATGATACAAAAGTAGGGGTATGTTCTGCATAGAAATTCTTTTACTTACATCGTTCGGGTTATTTTCATTTGACATAAGTAATTATTCATCTTGTTCTATTCGATCAACAAATATTAAGAAAATCAATCATTCGTATTTTCGTCAGAGTTGATATTATATGAAAACCTATTCAAATTGAATCGCTAATTAATAAATAGATACTCGCGACATTATTAGCTTTCTTTTTTTTTTGTTTTTACAATAATGGTTTTACGACAATCTAAAGGATATTAAATATACTTTCGATTAGATGATACAAAACAAATTAGACGTGTGGCGTTCGGTTAGTGTTAAAAATGACGACAACAAAAATTATTGACAGTTAAAAAGTAATCTTATCAAGGATATTTTCTTGCCTATACAAAAATAACACTTACAACTGGCTTTGTTTCTATAAAAGTCAGTTTTACTGAGGAACACAGATAATTGATATGTGTTTTATCCGTTCATTAGCAACGACATACTTCCCAGTTTAGTATATTATATTATGAATATATGAACCAGACAAACGAATAAATTGTATTGCCTTTGAAAGTGCGTTCTATGCTTTTATGATTAATATAAAACGTTCAATAAAGAAAAAAAATATACACATAGTAAAGTATAATGATCGAAACATATCAATTTTTTCCTCATACGCTTTATCTTTGTTTCTCTTGTACATTTTCATTTACTATTGTCCAATCATTTCAAGACTTACAAGATAAAAAGTCCATCGAATTTTTATTTCGCGCAGTACTACAAAAATTATATTCACATAATTTTTTGATAATACATAGATAATATATGGGGCACCAAATAATTGGTATCATTTCCATCGTGCATTTAGTATCGAATTCGTTTTGCAACGAACAATAATTTTGTAGTTCGATAAGTTATCTCGATTCTATTTAAAGCATAACGTTTTTGAAATTTCTATTATAACAGAAATTTTTTGATGATTAACTTAACTGATTATGATTATAGTAATATCAATACGAAATTCAGAAATAATCTGCTTCGTTTACTACTTTCTTTTCTCACGCAAGCACATATACACGCATCTCGTGTGTTATTTTTTTTTTTAATCTATATACAAAACGTTTAAAAATTTCACGTTATCGAGCAATTCGATAGAAATGAGCCGCTTTGTTTCCAATGTATCATACATATTTATTGTGATATAATTCTTGATATTTTTGAAATTTATTCTATTCAATAACAATGCTTTTTGTAGATAAGAAAAATCATTTAAAAAAAATAAATAATTAGAGTTAACATTCAAAACGGCTCATCGTAAAGAACTTCTCCATTTTCCCTAAATTATTAGCACATTTTCACGTTGATTATGACAATATTCACTTACTCTAATATATACAACACTTGTATCCATGTTTGTGTGTACGTGTACGTGTATGTTTCCGCCCGAATCCGTGCGGAGTAATAATCGATCATCTAAATGATTAAAAGGGCACATTTATTTAAAAAAAAATAAAACAATCATGCCCTCGCACAGTCTTTCAATATTTCTTTAAATAGTATCGACTAGAGAACAACCTTATATCTTTTTGGTGAAATAATACTAATGTGTTCTGGGATTTCGTAGGAGATTTGAAGCGTTGATTTGTATAATTCGAGTATCGTGTACAATCGCTAATTAATATACCATTATTAGATAAATTCTATACACAATGTATTTTTCACGCTTGTCGCTTTTTTTTCTTATCAATTATCATACGTACATGTGTAAAACGAACACGGAAAATCGATAAATTAACATAGTCCTCGATAATTACCCTTAGTTTTTTTCTCTTTACAATAAATCTTTTTTTCTAAGTCATTAGAGAGACCATTTTTTAATTTTCATTCAAAATTCTGACGCAATATTTGTTCTTTCATATAAAATGAATGATCTTAATTGAACATTTTTTATAATCTTAAATACGATATCTCTCATCGCGTATAACGCTTACCATTCGACTAATAATTAGAATACAATTGCACTGGCAGTTGGATTTCTGATATTGCAGTCAAGAAAGTTCATAAGGGATTATTGTAGACTACTTTTATCACTTACTAAAGCCGATTACTTTTCTTGGTTTTTATTTTGTTTGTTTGTTTGTTTGTTTGTTCGTTCGTTTAATCTCTCTTTTAGAATAATTTAAGATCATTCGTAATATCCTACATACGTCAGGTTATTAAATACTCGTACAATTTAATAAAAATTCTTGTATTTTTTTTCAAGGAACCTGCTGCGTATAGGCGAAAATGAACTTTAGAATATACAATTTCCGTTTATATATTTTTTTTCTTCGAAAGATAATAACATCCTTCCCCGATCAAACATCCTTTCGTGCTCTTTAGCTATCGATTGACTCACGTCTCTCGATGTGTTGTATTTTTCTGTAGAATCGTCTCTCGAAATTTCGAAAGAGAGAGAAAGAGAGAAAAAAAGAAGGATTGTTTAAAAAGGACGAGAACGGAAAAACACGGAACTGATGGAAGTCGAGGAGCTTTAGGGAAGGATCCTATCTTCCAGGAAAACCTTCGGTCGTTTTATTTCTAACGAATAAACTCGCGAGATCTCGATATAAAGTGAAACAACAAATTGTTCTTGAAACTCGCCAAGAGAAAGTGCACACCACCACCGTATTTCGTTTTTTTTTTACTCTTGTCCTCCTATACATTATTATAGATTATTACATTATAATACAAGCGAACGTGTGTGTGTGTGTCTGTGTGTGTGTGTGTGGGTCAGCATCAATCTTGAATGAAAGTCCCTGAGCGGTAAATTTTGACAAGAGGATTCGCCAAGTTTTTAAACGATTTATACTAAATCGCAATAAGAGTTCGACAATATGCTGACCGGTAGTTAGACATGACTTTCAAGCAGGATGAAGTGTCCTAAATGGTAGACGATGGTTCAGGCACAAGATCAGTATAATGGTTACTATTAATAAAAGTACTGAACTTTTCTTCGTCGTTGAGCTCGAATCTTCATAATCGTCAGTCACATCGCCATTCTTATTCCGGCTACGAAGTTTCAGATCTAAAAATATATTATCATTTTTTTTCATTATTGATCATTATATTATTTTTTTACAAATATATATGTAATTTACTATATAATCATATTTCATATAGTAGTGTTATAATACTTTTACATACCTCGTTCCTTTAACATGTCTTGATTACCCTCGAGAATATCGTTTCCAGAATTTTGCCTCAGTTTCCCTGCAAACAACGGAATCATACTCTCTCAGCTTATTTGTTTACTTAAGAAAAATTAACAAATGCTACTGTTACTATGAAAAAAATACTACATATCGTGCTGGATAGTTATAATATGAAATTATCAATGGATTTATTAATAACCGAGAATGAGTTAATGATAATATAAAAACACTATACTAATTATTGTATTTGTCAATATGTTAAGCTTTTTAAAAATTTATAGATGCTGTGAAATTCTAATTACTCACTCCCGTATGTTGGAGAGAATCTCATTTATTCAAATAAATTTTATCTCACTGTATATTGGGTGGTCTAAATGGAATTTTTGACGAAAGACCCGTGTTCCCAATTTACATAGAATATAATTTAGAAATTTGTTTATTTATACAATCTAATTTTCTCAACAAAGAACGATTGTGTAAAATGAAATTCCGTGAATAAATTTTAATGGCAACTTTGACGAATGCAACATTGTTCCTCATTTGAATCGTGCAATTATCAGTAGTCTTCTTACGACTCTAAGATTCTTCCAAGCAAACGAAGACTTTCTCTCTTCAAAGCTTAAATTTCACAGCTTCTTGGTCGCGTACTTGTCAGTTAATTAAATTCTACTGAACTAATTAAAGTCTTTCTACTTCAGAGTGATAGAAACTAAACTAAACGCTTTTATTTTTCTTGACATAATACTTTTTTAAAATCCAAATAATTGTTTCCTTTTCTTTTCTTATTTTCTTTTATTCATATGCACTCGATTCATTTATTATAATCATACATAACGGAGTTTACGTAACAGGAGGTAGAAAATACATTAAAATACCATCTATGTCGTTAAATAAAACTATTGTATATTATATGCAGATATCGAACACGGTCCGTTTATTATTATACTCTCAAATATTGCTAATTTAAATTTCACTCTCATTCATGTAACTACGGTTAATAATTTGTCGGTAGATATAATTAGAATTTATTTTCCGCATATTATTATTACCCAAAAAAGAAATCATTATGCGAGTTATAAAAATCTTTCGAATAATCATTTCCCACGGTATAATAATTCCTTCCCCAATAACCTGGGACAAAATTTACAATACATTTGTTTAGTATTCTTCACGCGTATATATTTTCAACGAATTACTCTCTCTCTCTCTCCGAGGGATAGGGTAGAATAAAATTGACCCGTAACAACAAACCAGGTCTATAAATCTTCTATCCTACACAACGTCGCTTCCCAATCTGTTAGCATCAAAATATTTTGCATATATCGATTTCCGACTGATTCCAATACACACGCGAAAAAGTAGAATAGCGCGAGAAATCTACCCCCGTCGTGTCCTGATGGTAATAAATTTTGGATTTGTCATAGGATCTTCGTAGAAAGAAATCTACGAAGAACTGAAGTGTACGCGGCAGTGAGAGAATATTCATAAATATTTTGTCATATTGTAAGATTCTCAGTTGAACGAGAGAAAGAGAGAATACAAAAGAAAATGCGTCTCCTCTTCGTATCCCAACTCGAATATTTGTCAGACTTTTGTCAACTTGTATATCAAAAACGTATACACGTATACACGATATACATACGTTTACATTATACGCGCATGAATTAAGCGATGCACAAAGAAATTTTCAAAAAATCAGAAAACGTCAAGTAAAGAAAAGCAAAACCCTTGATCACTCGAACGATGAGGAATAGATAAAAATGAAATAAATGAAAATGCTCAGACTGGTTTGTACATCATCGTTGTACTCTGAGCATGTCATTTCATTGGAAATAGCGTTCTACGGATAGGAATATATTTCCCAGTGCCAACGACATAATAAATTTAGGCAATCATCGCGTTCGTGGCTCCGAACGCGGACATATTTAGCATATAAATGGCACCCGCTAGGACAGACAACAGCAGAAAAATACCATGGGGATAATCGAATTCGTCGCAAATACAAATAAACGTTACCACCTTTCCAGCTCTTCTGTCTGTCTCAGTATGTCTCTGTTTCTCGCTCTCTCTCTCTCTCTATAGTCAATTTGTTACGATTAGATTAATCAATTACGGCGATTTTGTTAAATGTTGAAAAGACCTCATTTTAGAAAACTCAAACCATGTTTTATTCGTCATAGAATTGGTCTTTTATTTTGGTATAACTTGTACTTCTTTTGATTCTTAATTTATTATTTTAAGTAGATTCTTTTTATATATACGAGATGTAACCAAAAAGTAAGATGGCAATTTGAATTTCATCGAACACCTAAAACACTTGTAACTCTTATGCTTCTCATAAATAAACAAAAAATGTATATTCGGGACGAATGTTAAAAAGTTTCCTTACTTTTCGATCACACCTTGTATATTAGTTTACACGTATGTATCTAATTATGAGTATAATTATTTGTATCTATCGATCCTACTATATCTTTCTCTCAGTTTCTAAGCGTGTATACTACAGAGAAAAGATAATGGTTAAAAAAAAAGAAACGAAAAAGAGTGAAGCTCTTTGGAACGATGACAAAGAACCTCAAAGGAAGTAGCAGATTAAATGTCAGTTTGGTGCCAGTGTATTTTTTACCTGCTTTACTATAGTCACAAGTTTTACGCGTATTACTCTCTCTTATTCTTTTTAGTTTAATTTTAGAGACCAAATGCGTTTTCTACTTTTCCAAGTTTACTTTAGACATTAAAAAAGACAAAAAAAACAAAAACAAACTAAATGAAATATGTAATAAAAAAAATGTACAAATAACTTGAACTTTAGTATCATTCGCTATAGTAAAAACAGAGAGAAATGCAATGATCATGTTTAAGAGTACATGGAAAGTACTCTCTATCGTGCAACATAACTTTTTAACGAAAAGGTACGAAGATAAACAGGTATAGTCCGAATTTCGCGAGCAAAGAAAGGCCTTTCACTGACTAAACCGAGCTTTCGTTTCAAAATTTGGCGCAAAAAGGGAACTCACGAAAACGAGGCCCCGAAACCGAAGGAAAGTCGAAGCTAAAGGTGAAATTTTTCGTGTTAACGAAAAATCTGATAATGGGATTTAATGGGTATGCTAACTATTTAAAAAAAATATTATAACTAAAGAAATATTAAAATTATTATTAATTTCATTCTTGGGTAATATTTTTTTGTATACGTGAAAATAAAAATATAATTGTAATAGTCGACTTAAATGTATATCACTGAATAATTACATCTTGAAAGATATTTTTAGCAGAAATTAAAAGAAGATAGAAAAAATTAATGGATCAGTTACAATACATAAATATAATTTGAATTTTTATCAATAAATAAATATTATTGTAATTGGTTAATATCGGAGATATCTCTCTGTACAATTACAATCTTAATAATATCCTATGCAATTATTTTTTATCTTTCATTTTCGTTCGAAATCTCGTTTGTTATATTCCATCGACGATAAATAATAATTACATCGACATTTTTACGATACATACAATTATTCCATAGAATGTTCTGCTGTAAAACTAAACTACGATAAAAAAAAAAAGAAATCCGATATAAACAGCAAATCAATATTTAAAATGACACGAGGATAACGTTAAATGAATTATTAGTCAATAATTTTAAAAAAGAAGAGAGGAACAATCAAAAGCAGAATAAATGAAAATATATCATGCGTGTCACGAATTTGATGGACTATCTGTGCCTACTCATAAAAAATAAAACAGAAATAAAACAAAAATAAAACAAAAATAAAACAAAAATAAAATAAAAGGCATATGAAAAAAAAAACGCGAAATCTCGGAACTTCTAGCACCGGAGGAATTTACAAAATGTATCTTTGCGTCCGAGAGTTCAGAATTGCTACGAGAAAAAGTATTTTGCTTGTTTCTCGAATGTCGTTGACGGGAACTATACCTACATACCTACATACGCCGACGATGCATTGAAAATACAGAATTGGAGGCCAAAATCTTTTTCATTCGTAGCACAGGGCTTTTCTCAACTGTCGTTTCTCTGAACGTCTATCTCGCGATATACCTTGGCTTTACTACGATTGCTATGACTCTCTCTCTGCGACTCTATAGACTTTCTCTCTTTCTCTTATACACACACACACACAGATATATACACACATATATAAACTTTATTTCTCTCCTTTTCTATTTTTCTATTTCTTTAACTTTCTAGAACGCGTGTCTCTGCGAAGCATCGACTTTTGTGCCGCCTTTGGTCGAATACCTATCGAGCAAACGAGAGAAGGTCGACTTACGAACCTCCGACATGACTCGACTTCACTATTCATTCACCTTTTAACTCAAAAAACGAGAAAACATGGAAGAGAAAGAAAGAGAGAGAGAGAGAGAGAAAAACGATACGATCTGAAGCATTAGAGAAGAGGCAGAGAGTTTAAAAAGAGCCTCAAAGCTTAGTCGACGATTTAAAAAAAGCTTGTAAAACTAAATAAAAATATAAAATTTCACGCCGATGAAGAAAAATAATATTTCATTAGAAAATTTAATATTTTATTACGATAGTTCCCTCCAACGTCGCTGTTGGAAATATTTTTCGAAATCTAATATGAAGAAAATTAGAGATAAAAAAAGAAAAACAAATTTAGCTCATTAATGATTTGCATCGAACGATTTATTTGTTTTTTTTTTCCTTCTTACGTACTAGGTGTATTTACTATGAAATAGAAGGAGAAAAATATGGATAGGAAAATGGCAAAAATCAAGAAATGAGTAAAAGAGAGATGGAGGAGGAGGGGAGTGGAAAGAGGGAAAGAGA
>JACGTP010000426.1:0-34804 GCA_023678845.1 Mischocyttarus mexicanus
AGAGAGAGAGAGAGAGAGAGAGAGAGAGAGAGAGAGAGAGAGAGATAAACTCACCACTACTTTTCCGGATATACTCAAAACGCGTTCTACAAATTCGTTTGAACTGGGTGGAAGGTATAGAATATTCTTTTCTGTCAATGTGCCTATCTCTCTCTTTATCAACTCGTCATCGTTTACTATGCTTTTCCTTCTCGACGATCTTCGTGAAAATGTCGTTGATGAAGGAAAAAGAGATACACCTAGTCTCTCTCTCTCTCTCTCTTTCCATTTTTTTCTCCTCGTTTCTTCTTCCATCGGAAAAAGATCGCTTCCCGAGCGTTTTTCACTCACGGATATGTCTGTGTACACACATTTCTCTCTATCTCTCTCTCGTAGCGAGTATTGAACATTTCCCACGCAATCGAGATTAATGACGTGCTTTCACGAGAAGATTCTCTTCCACTTTCGTGGTAGACGAAAAGGGATGGGGTGAATAGAAGAGATATATGTATATCTATATCTATATAGGCATACTTACATGGATATAGATATAGATGTAGATAAAAATAAAGAAAAACGGATAGGAAAAGAAAGAGAAAGAAGAATTTGTCGATGTATGTTAGTTCCACATGGTTTCACGTCCTTCTCAACTCGGATACGTTGAATCCTGCTGAGAAGATTCGTATGAAAGGCTTGTCTAATTGATGATCGCTCTTTTCTTTTCCACGACCGCGTGACCTGACCTATTTATATAACCACCACCTTAATACGACGCCTGACCGACTCCAAAATCAATTTTACCCTCAGATTATATGCTTCCTTTACACGAATTAAGATTTCTATTTGGACAATACGATGAAATATATTCTGCCTATACGTATTTTTCATTAAATTCTAGTTTCTAATAAGGTTACTGAACTTTAGTATAATATATTCTAAATGTTTATACAACGTATATCTGTTGAATAGTGTTGTTTTAATAGAAAGTAATGTATATACAGTATTTAAGCAATTATTACTGTTATTTTGATTAACAATATTCTCAATATTTAACAAAAATAGTTATATAATATTATAATTAATTAATCAAAGTTTTCTTTTTTTCTATTTCACCAAATATAATATATACAGTAAATATGTACGAGAATATAAATGAGTTATAATGCGATTCTGAATGATCGTTTTATCCAAAATGTGTATGGAATAAATTATAATTTTTTCAATCTAATTACATACCAGTAATAATCTATTTAACTTAATCATAATTCCATTTAAATCAAATTCAATAGTAATTTATCTAAATAATTAATTAGATCGATAAATGAAATCATTCTCTCTTAAAAGATCAAAATTTAAGATCACTAATAACAACTGGATCATTATAAAGATCTACGAACGATCTACGATATTAAAACCCTTCTCCAGTAATATACAACAATAGATAAGTACTACAAATGATAAAAAATAAAAAGTAAAGAAAAAGAAAGAAAATACAAGAAGGTGAAAAAAAAATACCTCGAAAAGTCGACCCGTCGACAACTTTCAAGATGCTTTCGAACGAACAAACGCAGCGTGCTGTGCGTTTGCGCAGAACTGCGTAAGCTGAGCTATTCGTAAGGATTGGAATGAGGATGAGGTGACAAAAAAGAAAGTAAAGAGCATAAAAACAAACAAAAGATACAGAGAGAGAGAGAGAGAAAGAGACAGAAGAAAAAAAGGAAAAAAAAAAATATATATATATATGTGTGTGTGTGTACGTGTATATATAAGAAAAAGTGTGAGATAAAGATAAGGTATCAGAACAAAAGGAGGTAAAAAAAAATACAGAGTGAAACATATACGAATAAAAAGGGGATAAAAAGGGGATAAAAAGGGGATAAAAGGAAAGAAAAAGAAAGAAAAATATATAGAGCGTGCATTTTGTTTAAAGCAAAAAGCAAGAAAGCTGGCAAGCGAGAGTGATAGAGTGTGGAGTTGGTATACCGGCGCGGGACTGACCGTCGTGGAGCGGATCGATCGTATGGATCATAAGCTGTAGTAGGCCGTGCCTGAACTTGGCGTGGCTCTCCCTGGTAGAATGAGAGGAAGGGACCTGTTCGCAGCCCTGTCCGGTTGTACCGGCACCTCCACCAGCACCGCTGCTGCTTCCACCCCTGCTGCTACTGCAGCCAGCATCCCCTGTGCCTGCCATACCACTGCTCCCGCATGCACCCGATACACCACCCACGCTCGTCTCGCTACTGTTGGTTGCATTCGGATGCTGCTGAAACACACACGGTTTCTCTCAGTCAGCTACTACAACCTTATTTTATTTCTTACTTTCTTTATTTCCTACGTTACAATCCAATATATAATATATGTATCCTCCGATTTCTCTCTGGATTATATTTCCTTCCATGCGAATATTTTTTTTCGTTTTTTCTTTTCACGCGACGAAAAAATGTGTAAACAGAGTTCGTTTGTATGAAAAAAAAGAAAAAGAAAAGAGTCGAAAAGTTTTTTTCTTTCATTGATATTGAAATTATTCATTTATTCACTAATCAAAGGACTAATAATTAAATAAAAATTGATTACTTTATTAATGTTAATTTTATGTAAAGATAAGGAGTTAAAATTAATTATATATTATATTTCTTATGCATTTTAAGTAGTTTTAATTCGACATGATTAAAATGGGACAAAAATTGAACGAATGGCAAATTTAATCTTTTGTCTTATTTATGGAAAATGAAAAAATAAATAAAATCAAATAATATTTCAAATGTTTCGGGTGAAATGAAATAAGTTTGTAATTTAATATGAACAAGGTCAAAGTACTAGAATTTCCTCTCTCTCTCTCTCTCTCTCTCTCTTTATATGTGTTCTCTCTATCCCAGTTTCTTTCTCATTTACAATAAATTTTACTCTCGAATCTATCGATGCTGATACTGGGAAAATATCCAAACACGAGTACGAACGTTCTTGTTATTAACGCGACGTGGTAATGAACTTTCTAATTAACAGGGAGACCACCCTGCGAGTAACCAGCTTCGAAATGAACCGATTTGGATCTCTTGCATGGATCTATCCCTCTAGTATGCTCGACTAACACGAATATCGTTAAACTGAACATTGTTGTTAGTCGTCTACTAGGACTAACTACGTATTAGCAATTTAGTTTGATTAGAAACAAAATTATCGTATTACGATTATTCGAGTTTACGTTATATTATAATAATAATTAGATATAGAACTAGGTTACGTAAATAATTGATTAAAAACTTTTTCGATCTTGATAAAAATATTGCAATCAACGAAAACTTTCTCATATGAAATAAGAATTTTTAAGAAGAATTTTAAAACGACTTGATTGTTACTTATTTAATTTAATTCATTAATTTATTTTCTCATTGCTTGATGAACGTCTCTGTATATAGGTTTATTTATTTTATTACGTGAGAATATCCAATTAGTATAATTCGTAATGAATTATTAATTAAATTTCCAAGAGATCGTGAAATTATCACGATAGAAATGAGAAACTTCCTAAATGGTTTTTAACGCTAATAACAATTCATAATTATTCATTGTTAATTTCTCCTGTTTCGAATTCGAAGTCATTTTCAATTATAACATGAAGAGAATATGAAGTACATCTAATATTAATAAATTTATTACATATATATATTACAGGAACATATATAAAACCTAATTTATACGATATAAGTAACTTGTAAAGTGTTCATTAGTGAACATGCTAATTATTTAAAGTCTCTTAACAAGAATTTCAACCGACACTTACACGAAAAACATTTAACTTCCTCTTCTCGTAGATTTCTTATTAAACTAATAATAAAAACAAGTTAAATGTAAATCCCAACGTTTACCATTAATTACACTTTCAAACTATGATATTTTGAATCACATAAACACAAAGAAACATTTAATTAGATGATTGAAATTCTAAACTGTCTTCTTCTTATATGTATATTCATTATGAATAATGCATACACGTACAAATTCAATTATTCAAGCTTTATAATCGATTTTTTTTAAAACGATGCTTTAGATAAAATAATGTTATATTTATTTTTTCTAGTAAAATCACCCCCTATTACTATTAGTGTTCTATCTCGTATACACATTAAGAACCATTCAAAGACCGAATTGGTCTTCTACTTTTAGAACATTTGTAAATTTTCGTACTCTAACCACTTGATATATAAAAGATAAATTATAAAAAGATTTTTTTTTGAATTTTGTGACTCTCAGTCCACTGTCATAATTACCGGCACATATGTAAGTCGATAAAATAGTAAGATAGAAAATTGCATCGTTCGTCCTTCGATTCTTGCTGACTATTCTTTTAGCTCGAAGCGATGTTTGTTCTAATTCTTAAACATTTTATAACGGTAGACGGGCTTATATCCTTTAGTATCTTTTTTTTTTTGCCACGTTCCTACGGATACTGGGTCGAGTGTCGATGAGTGCAGACGTGGCCTCCGAAACTAAGCAATCTCTCTCTTTCTCTTCCTTTTCTTTCTCTTTTTCTCGCTCACTCTTAATTTTAACATCGGGATCCACGCCAAAAAGTGTCAAAAGTAGAGTTGCGTACGCCCCATAGTCCTATTTATAAAGGTATTTCTGGTATACGTATATGTACGAGTCTCAAGAGCAGCATACTTCAAAGTAATGACTCTACACTTTTGACTCGCTTATCAAATCGTCCTATCGTTATATCCTCATATGTTACTACACACGTTTAATGTAAAGTTTCCTTTGATGGACATAAAACATAACACATGGATAAAAATCTTCACTATTACCAAACACGTTACAAAACGTCAAAGTGATCGTACGAGAAGATAACACACTCCTAGATAAGTGTTTTTTACTATTTATACTAAATGTTTTACAAGTTTTACATACATACATATATATATACATATGTATGTAATACTTACAGAGTATATAAGATAAACATAAAGTGTTTCTTTTTTTTATATATAATGTGCCTTGGAAAAATTAGCCTTGTCAAAGTAAAGCTACTCCTCTTTTACGATCTCATTCGAATGATTTGCTTCTTTATTTTCACAGTACATATGCATACATAATAAATATTATATTAAATGTAAATGAGAGATTCACAATCTTTTATTATCGTTATTTCTTATTCTTTTCTATTTTTATAAATATCAATCTTTCTAAAGTATAATTAAAAAGATTAGATATTATTTACAACGTTGTTATTATATTTAACTTTTAAGATTACAATTTTATTTGTAATCTCACGATCTAATACCATTATTTGAGATTTATTGATAGAAATTCATGAAGGAATAATAAATTTTATCTTACATTAATATTTCTTATTTTTTTTTATTTTATACAATACGTTAATGGTGTTTTAAATTATAGTTTTAAAAGACTTGATTTTGTGTGTTAAACATTTATTATATTATTATATATCTATATGCATAACCTTTAAAGCTAAAATTGTATCACAACCGTTCATAATCAAATACTGTTATTGGAGATCCATTATCTTAACGATGAATTATAGGTGAATGGTTGCTTAAACAATTACAAGTTGGGTATTCAATTTACTAACAGATAATATTCTCGATCTTCGATAAAGTTCTCTATGCTATCGTGTTGAACGTTTCGAGTTATTGCTCGAAACTAAGCGAAACGCGGAATAACGATGTTACTAATTGTGAATGGATGTCATTGTTTAAAGAGAAGCCTTGACGAACTTGTGTGCTTATAACAGAGAAAGAGAGAGAGACAAACAGACAGAGATAGAGACAGAGAAAGAGATAAAGAGAAAGAGAAGAGGTAAGCAGCTTAGATAAACTTTCGACAAATTTAGACGAATTAACTTAACTGTTACATTACACATACTTAACGACACAATTGTCAGAAATTCTCGAAGAAAAAATAATGTAAATGGAATGTTTGGAAGAATTTGAAAATACAAAATTCATTGTACATGTTAGACTAATTGTTGTATTACACATTTTTAATAAAAGAAATCGTAAGAAAAATGGAGAAAAAAATTTAGGCTAATTGCTATATTACACATATTAAATAGCAATTATCAACAATACTTATCTTAAGAAAATGAATAAAAAGATCGTCTTTGAAGATTTTGGAAGATACCGAAAAAGTACACAAAAATAATAGAAAATTCGAAAATTCTTCCCTTGTTTTTAACGAAACAAAGTAGGAAACAATGTAAATGGAAAATTTGAAGTAACGCGTAAATGCATCTACGATATGCAGACAAGTTAGTTGAAAGATAACATGACCTTGTAAAGAAGAACTCAAACGAGAGTTTTAGAAGAACCGAAATGCCAAAGTGAGACATTTCGAATATATTCTCTTTTGTTCTGAAGGAAAGACGAAAGAGACGAAAGAGACAGCGAAAGATAGAAAAAGACAAGGAGAAAGAAATAGACGGATAAATGTAATGGAGCAGTTTCCTAAAGAAAGTTAGTAACATTCTCATCGTGCATGCCGTCAAACGTGCGTTAAGAGAAAAAGACTGAAAGTTACTACTGTGCAAAGCTGCTAGGACGACGAAGATGAGAAATGATTCATTCCCAGTGTTGAAAGGAGAAACGTGACGTCAACGCGTGAAAAAACGCGAGAGGAAACTTCTTTTTTCCTCTTCGTTTGCTTTTTCTTACTTCTTTAGAACATTTTCGAAAAAGAAACAGAGAGAGAGAGAGAAATAGAAAGATAGAAAAAAGAACATCGTATTTCTTTGGAAAAAATCATTGAATAAACACGAACATTTGAGAAGTAGGGGGACGGGGGTGGGAAGTAAATAATAGACAAAACGAAAAAAAAAAGAGATTTTAAATGTTTTCCATGAAGGTGACCTATTAACTAAACTTTTATTCTGTTTCGTTAGAATGTTTTCGACATTAACAAAAAAAAAAGAAAAAACAGAAAAAAGCATTTGACGACATTTTCAAGCATTTTCATGTCCACGACACGTGTCTCGTAGATACGATATCATAAAAATCGGACTTCTGACCTTACCCTACATACGTTAAAAAAATAGAAAGACTCCTAAGCGTCAGAAAGAAAAAAAGGAAAAGAGAGAGAAACGTGAAAGATGAGAAAAGAGGAAGAGAGAAAAAGGGGGTTGCTATGACGAAACTTATGCGAATAACGTGACCGACAAAGGGAAGAAAGATTACGAAAAGTGTAGCCAGTAAGAACTTTTAAAGGGTAATGTTTAAGTCGTGGTTTGTGTACTCGAGTGTATACCACAAGTGTAAGGAGAAAGAGAAAAAGAACTAAGGGAAGTAAAAGGCATAAATGTCTGGCTAAATCTCAGGAAGCATTTCGTCTAATTAGAAAACGCCGGAGCCGAGTTGAACGATTAACAAAGCAATACGACAAAAGATTTGTCACGATTTTAACAGAGCTTTCGAGGCTTTACCCTCTTTTGTGTCGTTTTCGCGATAATGTAATCAAAAAAAGAAGCGGTAAGGGGGAGAGAGAAAGTGTGTGAGAGTACAGGAGAAGGAAGGGAAATAAATAAGAGAGAGAAAGGAATGTAACTCTTTGACTAACTTGTTCTCATCGGTAGGAGCACTTAATTTTCCTAAGGTAGCAGTAATTAATGGCTCGTTATTATCGACAAAAGCATTACAGTTAATTATACATTCGTCTCAGTCGTGGAACTTTAGTATCAGGTAGAAATAAAAGGAATAGAGAAAATAACAACAAAAAATTCAAATAAAAGATTTTATCGTACGTGAGGTAACCTATTAAAGTGTCCTAATGTGTTTTCCTATTTCTTTAATAGAGACTCTTGGTAATATTCGATTACAAAATAACTCAATTTTTTTATTTCTTTTAAGACTGATATAATTATATACACAACATTATAGGACTACTTATTTTAAAATATTATTTGATATATATATTTATATTAATTTTTAATTATAAGCGTTTTTTTTTAATTTCCTCTTACACACAGAAATAATATCTTTTCTATTCTTTTGTTTTTCGTAATGAATATTATGCATTAAATAAAAACTTCTTATTTTTACAACTTTGTTTTTCTAACTCCATTTCATATTCTTCTTTTCTATCCAGTTTTGTATCAAGTAAAAAGCGTAGGCGTTTATCGTTGCTGGCAATATTTCAAGAGTATACCGTTAGGCAAATGTAACGAGTCAAGCAGGCCAAATGAAAGAACGAGTGAAAAAGAAAGAAAGAGAGAAAGAGAAACTTGGATCTTGGTTCTTTCGTCTTCGTCACGTACGAACAATACCCAGGCAGTACTCAATTTTTAGCGACATTTTTTTTATATGAACAGGTAGGTTACTGTATCAAGGCCGACGTTCATTCGAAAGCTAATTGTAAGTTACACATTTAAAACTAAGAGTGGTTTCACACAACAATATACGTGCGATAATACACGTGCGATCCTCGATTATGTTTTTTTTTAAATTAAATGCATATAATAGTGTTAATACCTATTAGATTTTTTAACACTAAACCTACCACGCGCGGTCAAATATTAAAAAAATTAAAAATTATGGTCAGCTTACATTACGTGTACTTTGTCCTTATATCCAGTAATGCTTATCCATATCCATATCCATAACTGCACTGTATCACTATATGCACTACTTGTCTAATATCCATATCCATAACTGCACTGTATCACTATATGCACTACTTGTCTAATATCCATGTTATTCCTTCCGACGCTCGAAGAAGAATAACGATAATTATGAAAAGTCGATACGAATAGATACGACATGTACCGAACATACACGAAGGTCAATTACAAATCTAACAACGAAAATTATAACTGTAGGCTGCCGATAACTGCCGAGGAGTGAGAGAGAGGTAAATATAAACAAAACATTCTGACGCTCGTCTAAGCCGGTAGTTAGGGAATGTTTTTTTATACCAAATTTCGTAGAATTTACCGAGAGATTTGACATGGAGCTACACATAAGCTAAGGTGTACTTCGCTATGTAATACGTTTGTGTCGCTATTTTTGTATACTTGACCAACTTTCGGACTGTTGACCTACTTTTCTTACCAGGGAGCTACTTTGTAACAGATGTTTATCACGCGATCATGATAACAGATGTTTAAACAAGCGAGTATTAAGAGTAGAGTGAGAAATTAGTGAATTTTGAGAGAATATATCGAATAAATTGTGAAGTATTATTTTCAAAAGGCATTGCAACGTTATAGTATATGATAAATTTGAAGTTAATGTATTCAACACTTATACATGTAAGATGGATATTATTACGATGAATTAATTAAAGAATTAGTAAGGAGTAATCGCAAGCAAAGTTCTGCTAAGATTGGTGCATATGAAATGTCGGATTTTTTTTATATGCGAATGTTTGTTTCCCTGTCTTTGTTATACTTTTGTTTTTGGCATAACTTCATTTATAGCCATACTGTCCATTGCCAGAATCATATTTCAACAAAAGAGATTTTCTCGAAAGTATTCCCTTTTGTTATTTGTTTTAAATTCAATTTAAAATAGGAGTATCGTTATCAATTATTATGAAAATGTTGTAAAAAAGAAAGCAAATGAATGGCTAGAATATATAGATAAAATGAAAAGAGAGAATAAAGAGTAAACAAAGTTGCACAAAGCGAGGAAAAAAAGGAATATTGACATACACGCATCTATATGCATACATATGCACTTACTATAAAATCAAATCTATTTTGTATTGAAATGAATGGAACCGTTACTATATTAGATATAGAAGCGCGGAAGAAAAAGAGAAATTTGCGTTGTGACATAAACGTGGGTAGTCTCACATGCGTTCTACCTTGATGGTAGACTCCATAAATAAATAATCATGCTGGCCTAACATCGTTCTCCAACTTGTGAATGCAACTTGGTTCTAGCTAGTTCCTATGTGTCTACGTAGCGCCGGTTAAAAAATAAACTAAAATCGATCGTTATTAGAAAAATATTTCAATACGCATGTGAGTACGTGCTCGTGACAAATTTATATATTAAATTAATGAAAATAAAATATTACTATATATATATATATATATATAAAAGATTTGGTTTGTTCATAAAGCATATGCGTAATGTGTATGTGTATAATAGAAAATTTAAAAAGAAAGATGGATGTTATGTTTATAAATTATTATTTAAATAAAATAAAGAGACAGAGCTTTCTGTTAAATTTAATAAAAACACAGATTAAAAGAAATCAAATTACTATCTTTTGGAAAAAATATAAAAAAATTGTAATAATAAGTAAAGTTAATGTATCGTGAATGTGTGGGTGTCGGTGGTGGGTGTTGTATGAGAATGAAATTATTAATATAACTACATATCATATAAAATATTATACATACATAAGATTCTTATTAAAAAAAAATACAAACATAATAATTAATAGTTCAATCAATCTAGCCGAATGACAACCGAATGTTGTCATTTCTATTCTATTATAAATTTCGTCGTTAGATTTGTTATTGACTTTCGTATATGTTCGGTATCCGTTGAATTTATTCGTAATTGTTTTTCGTATTAACCGTTAGTCTTCTTCGAGCGTCGGAAGGAATAACAAGGATATTATTTAAAGTATATAATTTATTTCGCGTCGCGTTGCATATACGTGGTTTTTTTCTAGGCAAGTAATATGCATATGTGAGTGAGTGTGTGTAGTACTGAAAAGTGATATATACATATATGGATACCTACACTTATGGATATAAGGACAAAATACATCTAAACGTAAGCTGACAATAATTTTTAACGTTTTTAATATTTGATCTCGGTGTGGTAGGATTTATTGTTAAATATATTACAGAAATTATTTCCCATAAAAAATGTAATAAGTAATCGTAACATTGTACAATTTTTTAACCGGACACTGTATGATACGCGTTTATAATTCGCACAATAATTTTCGTTGAATCCTGAAAAGAATTTTAAAATATGATCAAGTGTCGGATTTATTTCACAATGATGCGTAATCAATTACACCTCGGCTAGTTACCGCTCTATTCTTTTGATTTATTTTTCAAACATTCGAGTATTATTTTTTCTTTTCTATATGAATGATGAATATACTTATTAATCATCTAAATAATAGGAAATAAAATAAATATCTTTCCTTAGAAATAGATAATAGCTTTTCAAAAGTAGGTCATTGTTAAGAAAAATAGGTCAGCAATACAAAAATAGGTCAACGATACAAGAGTAGGTCAGCTGTAGAAAAACATAATAATAATCCTATACGTACTGACTGTATTGAGAGAAAGACAAGCAAAGGTATACGTCCAAGTTAAACGAGCTCGACATCGGTACTGTCTACATCTCTCGATGAATTCTAGGAAATTCGTTATATATGAAATACACATAGAAAAACATTCCTTAACTACAGGCTTAGTCGAGCGTTCAATGTTTTGTTTACGTTCGGTACTCTCCGTCGCTCCTCGGCCGGTGTTGACAACCGAACGTTGTCATTTAAATTCTATTATGAATTTCGTCGTTAGATTTATTATTGACCTTCGTGTATGTTCGGTACATGTCGTATCTATTCGTATCGATTTTTCATAATAATCGTTAGTCTTCTTCGAGCGTCGGAAGGTGTAACAAGGATATTATTTAAATATGTGATTTATTTCGCGTCGCGTGTGCGTGTATTCTTTCTTATGCAAGTGAGATGCATATGTGAGCGAGTGTGTATAGTGCGTATAGTGCGTATATGGATACTTGCAGTTATGGATATGGATATGCAGCATTGGATACAAGGACAAAGTTCATCTAATGTAAGTCGACCAAAATTTTGAATCTTCTATAACATTTGATCGCACGTAATAGGTTTAGTATTAAAAATATATATTAATTATTTTCGATAAAAAATCAAATAGGTATTCGTGACGTTGTAGAATTTTTTGAACCCGACATTGTATTATACGCGTTCATAATTCACATGATTTACTTTCATTGCATCCATTGAACTGAAAGGATTTTAAAATATGATCAAGTGACAGATTTATTAAACAATGATGCATAATCAACTATATCTTGGCAAATTACCGTTCTCTTCTTTTATTTATTTTTCAAACACTTAAGTATTTTTTATTATTTGTTAATTTCAAACGCGTCTCGACTTTTTCAACGTAAATAAATTTGTTTCTATTAAAAATATAGTTCCTTGTTTCATATCGGACACCTATTCTTTTCTCTGTTTTACCCATAATTAATGAAAGCATCTTATTAACATTTTTTTCAAACTTCAATAAAAGATTAGAAAACATATGGTTCGTTAGATTTGCATTAATCGTCAGATTTCTAAGTCTTAGTTTTTTCTCTTTCGTTCTATATATCAATTTATATCCCTTAACGAGAATAGGATTTGCCTGAATCGATAAACGCGAACAGCACAATGGGCCAAACGAAATTTTTCTCTGGCATAGTCGTCTCGATTCGCACAGGCGAATGAACATTTTAATCCGACGATATAAAAAGAAAAGCGACAATCTTTCTCTCCCTCTCTGTGTGTCTATCGTTAGAAGGAAAGACTAACCGAGAGAAAGAGAAGATACTCTCTGATCCATCAAACCGACAATTCGATTATCCGTGCGATTGGATTTTCTCTGGCGTCCATCAGGAGTAAATTATTTCGTAGTATGCCTGTTAAAGTGGGGAGATCGAATTGGGATTTGTTGCTTATTTACTGGACGTCACAAAGTTTCCATTCAATTTTTCTTATATAGATATATGTATATATACTTTATGTTCACCCAAATAATAATAGATATTCTCGTATATATGCAATGGGATATATTTTATTAATTAAACAATTTTCATAATCCAGAAAACAAGCTAATGAAAAAGTTTTTGCTAACGTATCATTCGAGATAATATATATATTTTTGAAGCTATTTATTATTATACTTATTTTTAAATTCTTGAGAATGATTGAGAATAATCGTTGCATTACCTACACACACATAAGTAATACATATTTTATATTAAGTTGTGTGCGTGTGTGTGTGTGTGAGTGTATGAATAATAATAAATAATTTCAAATGTGATGTTTTTGAAAAATATTAAAATATGATTAACTTAGAAAAATACTAACAAAACATGTTCTAATAAAATATCATTTGTAAAAATTCAATATAATTAAAAAAATATATATATATAAAAATATAGAGTTAATCGTAGCATGCAACGTGATTGTTCATGACACTATAATTATAAAAGTTAAAAAAAAAACATAGTTAAACGAATGGTGATAAAGATTGCTTAACATTCAAATAAGACATTATGCTTTTCCTCATATAAAGAAAAATAGAAATAGAAAAACAACGCGAATATAAAACATTAATAAATAAAATAACGAGCAGAAAAAACTTACATTCTTATAAGCTTGCTAGAACATTTCATATTTAATTTATGCATACTACACACATTCTATAAAAAATATATACACATACACTTAAATTCTCTACGCATCAGTATTATCATGCAAAAGGGGATCCACGTGTAGTTAGAAGGGATAATTTACGTGAGTGCATGTTTAAGCGTCACGAACAACCACGTCAAATTAAAGTTGAGTACATCAAATAAAGAGTTCTTTTTATTTCTCTTCTTTAAATTTTATATTTTCTCCAATTCGTGATAAGAAATATAAAGATAACACATTGTGTAAATACAAGAATGTTCGGAAAATGTTCATTGCAGTGACTGAAAAGAAAATTGCTACGAGTAACATTTCTTTTTATAATTTTCATTATGGATTATAAAAAAATTATAAATTATTAAAGTAAACTATTTATACATGATTTACTAAGATTAATAACTATATAATCGATTGCTAAAAATAATAACCAGAGTAATTGCTTTATAAACAACAGAAATATGAAGTCAAAACTTTAACTGTAGTATACGAATATTTTTCAAAGTCACTGTATGCGTTAAAAGTAAAAAATGCAGTGCAACTATTCTGGAAATGTAAGAAATGTCTCCCCTTCTATGAAATTTTGCATTCCGCATTCCACATTACTTTGTAAAACACATTATTCTGGAAAAAAATTATAAAAGAGAATTATTGTACACGTCTGTTTAAAATATACATAGAAATAACTTTTTGGAGTTTTGAGTTGCTGCAAACTATTTGATCACTCGTATTATTGAATCAATTACCAACATAAGTGCTTAACATACTGAATGTTTACATTTAAAGGGGACATAAAATGTTTCATCATGTTACCATTTGATCCGATCTTGTGTTTAAACGAAAAATGATGTAAATGGAAAAGAGAAATAGAAAGAAACATAGATAGATAGAATGATGAGATAGAAAAGAATTAGAATGAGAAAAAGAGAGACTCATGCGACTCACCAATGCTTGGGCGGCGCTCTGGTGCTGCAAGCAAGAAACACCCAGTTACAATCATAATTATGCCAGTCAATTCAGTATTTTTAATAATTTTCTAATCTTTTTTTTTTCTTTTCTTTTTTCTTATTTTTTTTCTCGATATTTAGGCTTACGACAAGAAAAAACGATTATACAATTAATAAGTGCAGTGCTTACGAAAGCGGTTCACATCGAATCGTACATACGTAAATGTTTTTCTTGTTGTTGTGTGAAATTTGTAAAAGCTTGAAATAACGAGCTTTTTTGTATAAATAAATAAGTAAATAAAAATTAGAAGAAGAAGAAAAAGAGAAGCATCAACACAGCGGAATTTTTGCGAATAAAATGTCAAAGTTCATATGTTAATAATGATAACGATTCGATGACATGCATATTTTGGAATGATATGATTTTATATTCAATGTCTCTCTGTACGATTACTACAGATAATTATAAGTTTTAGTTTGGTAATTGGTAATATGCAACGTGACTAATTCGCGACAACGAACTTCAATAGAAATTGAATAGAACTGTTGCAATGATATAAATCTGTTTCGAAGTATAGAAAGTGGGATAGAATTCCGCTGCATTTACATTTACGCAAATGTTGTGTTAGAAAATGAAATGAGTATTAAAAGACAAGAATAGAAAAGGATGTATTCATTATCTTATATTTATATGTATTTATAATAAATCGATGAGATGGAAGCAGAAAGACGAGAGAAAGAGAGATAGAAGTTAAGTGATAATTAAAAATAATATAATATCAATAGAAGAATAAACATTGAATTATTATAAATGACGCTTGCATCCAAACGGATTTATTATTACTAAACATTATGTCAATATCTCTCATTTGTCAGTGTATATTATAGTAAATATAAATTACGTCAATAAAAAAAATATATTTATTATGTCAAAAGTGGTGCCAATTCTAAGATTAACCAAGAGTTCCTAGATGATCTTAAAAATCAATTACATTTTTCAAGATTTGTTTGACTTGTTTTTCCAGATTAATAAACATTCTCTAAGTTTATGATATTACAGTTTAAAAAAAAGTTCATCCAAAAAGTCTGGAGAAAGAGTAATTGATTTTTGAAATCCCCTAGGAACTTTTAACCCACTCTGTGTGTGTATGTGTGTTGTTGTGTCGTATTGTACATAGAAAGCTTAAATAATTATTTATCTCAGACCATAAACGATAAAAAACGATCTGAAAATCACAGGTAAGTCCTGAAAAAAGTTAGTAAGCGTCGAAATTGCTCGTCCCCATTGGTAAAAACAATCTCGTTAATAGTGAACCTAGAAGATTGGCCTGAAGCTTTCAATTAAGATGCTCACGGGGATGCGACTGACTCTAAAAGCCAACTCCCCGAGGAAATTACAATAAAGTTGCGGAACACGCGCCTTTCCTCATTTTTGGTCTTATCATTTTCGTGGATAACGAGAGACTAGTAGCTAAACGTTAATTTTTTTATTTTCAAACCTTCACTGAGATTTATCCAACGCAAAATTAGCTTTTAACCAGTAGCCTATTTTAATATATTTCTTTAGCTAATTTCTACCCAATCAAAGATTTTTTAAACAATGTATTTAATCAGTTAATTGTTTTAATAACTACGACATTCACAGGAACTTGACCTAATTTAGTTGAAAAATATATTTAATATATTCGTAGAAATAGATAAAGAGAGAAAAGAAGAAAGAAAGACAGATGGATAGATAGATAGATAGATAGAGTTAGGTCAAACAGAAATATAGGACATATATTCAGCCAAAATGTTGTAGCAAGAGGTAGTCATTAGTTTGCGGTTACAGTGAGCGTGTCCTACGTTTAACTGCAATAATTACAGTTGATCTGGCTGAACCACGTCTGCGGATTATCGTTCAACTTAATTCACCACACATATCATGAGAACGAGAAGCTGGAATACTGGAGAGGATTGAAGAAGGTTGGATCGCGTGCGTAATTTCAATTTCCATATCGCGGTAGACTCTTAACTACCCTCTCTCTCTCTCTCTCTTTCTCTCTCTTTCTCTCTTTGGGACGGAAAAAAGGAAACGAAAAATAGACAATTTCAAGTAGCTGTTCTTATCGTGATACTAAGCATTTATTTTCTTTCCTACTATTTTTTTCTTTTATTTCTTACCCAGTATGAGCTCAAATATAAGTCATTTCAAATGAAATAATAATATTTCGGCAGATATTTTGTGACTAAAACCATAATTCTATTAATAAACCAATATTAATCTTTTTTGTTTTATTTTTTTTTTTTGATAAAGTAACATTTAGAAGAATCTGTAGCTAAATAAAAATTTTTTGAAATGTTTCAGGCAAATTAATTAAACATACCAACGTAAAAAGAAATAATTAATAAGCATTTAGAAATAACAAATTCATATGTCATAAAAATTATTAGTATAAAAATGTAAAAGAATGAAAATAATAGGAATTGAGTTGGTAAATAATATTGGAATAAAATTGAAACGTTTTGTAGATTGTTAAGGAGTGCCTACTCAAAACGAGACTCGAATGTTAACGTTCTAAACTACCTTCTCTAATTCGTTTGATCTCGTTTGCGGTTTAGAGAGGTTACACATGTACGATATCACTATGACCAGCTCTTTCCACTCGGTAGCATGTCAAAGAAAGCCACGATTAAGGCTGTTCTAACGTATGGCTTTTTGGATTATCGTTCAATTTACTTGGCGCCATGTAACAACGAGGATTGCGTTTCTGATTTACATATTTTCAAATTTCCTTCGTTTAAATATTCATCCCTTTATGTCTTTCTCACTCTTATATCAATTTCTCCACCAATACTTTATATAATGAAGTTTTTGTTTGCCCATTGAATGTTCATCAATAAATCATAGATTTTTGTATCCGTGAACTTTAATAAAAATTATTTATTTTTTAGTATATTTATTTAATAGTATAATACAATACATATCTATCGATTCGTTTTATAATATTTAATAATAAATTTTATTAAACACAAGTTTATCTTTGAATTTATTAAACTGTACTTGTCGATAATATTTTTACGTACAAACATAGTAAAACGATATGTTTTTCTCTTTTTTTTTTCTTTTTATTATAATAAAGAGCGTTGCTCGATTTCACTTGATAAGAAAAGGATAAAAAAAGTTAATCGTGTCCTTGCGACTCTACAGATCCTTCCTCTCGTGCTCGTCTCTACGACGGAGCTCTTCCGGGATTGTGATTGCGGTGAAGTATGTCCTCTCGATAACCAATTTCCCAGACTCCTGCTATTCACCCATGGAGGATTCAAAATCGATCTACTCGAAAACGCGAATTGCTTACGAAGTACTATCACTTGCCTTCTTCACAGGAATAAATTCTCTCTTCCTTGGACAACAATGACAATTACTATCGACTACCGTGAAAACCTCCCATCGATGATAATAATCATTTCGTTTCATTCAACGATCAAACAAAGGTATGACGTAAAAGATGGTGGAGATCTTATTTAAATATAAAAGAAAAAAGAAAAAAGTGGAATAAAATGAAGATAAAAAAAAACAAAAATGTGTTAAGAACGTTGAAACTTTCTGGCAAAAAGGTACTCGAAACTAGGTTATCAGAGATAGCATCTAATTTTTGAAGAGAGATAAAAGTACTATAGTTTTCGGGTAGGTACATTAAAAGTACCACTAGCTCCAGGCAAGTCGAAGGAACTTGACGCGATGATGACGACTTCTTGCTTAGCCTCCAGCACTATCGATGACCTTGAATTATGATCTTTTTTTCAATTGAGAAATGATACATAGTATGCGATTAAACAAATCTGAGAGCAATTAAAATTATTTTTTTTAGTTTATATTTATTTAGATAAACTCACATAGATACTTGCTCTTTCTTTGGAAAAATAAATTGAACTAACATTCATCAAACTATCGATTCAAGATCGTCCAACTAACTTTTTGTCAACATTGTTCATTTATTTTCTAAATCATTGGAATAAGATTGTACAAAGAATAAACTTCCATCTCATCGACTTATTACTAAATCAAAGTTATTTTTCGTTCCTGTTAGTAAAAATTTAATTGTAAGAATTTGAATGAGAAATTAGTGTATAAAGCGATTGTTTGAAGTGTTACGCGATGTCGTATTATTTTTTTAATATATACATATACACACACATATATATATATACATATATATGTTATTTGTGCTGGATGTTAAAAGATATAAAACAGAGAGGAAAGTAATAAGATGAAATATATAAACAAAAATATGAGATTTTGAGAAGATGATAGGATAGTAGAAAGAAGAAGAAGATAAAAAGATAAAGGCATTGTAAAAAGAAGATGATAGTTGGTAACATACCGAGGGCATCAGCTGATCCGTAGACCTCACCCTAGTCACCCTGTTCCTGTAAAGTATCCTCTTGACGAGTTTCTCCATCGGTTGGTTCCACTTCATGAAGCTGACGTATGCCAAGTAGAATCCAAATAGCACGAGGGCCTCGTACCAGTATATATAATTGTCTCGAAAGAAGTAGATCAGGGTGAGTAGGCTTGCGCTATAGAATGTGCAATCACGAAATAGTGGCCACCATGTGAGGGATAATATGGTACGGGAAAAAATAGCGCACATGCCGATGACAAATAGAATATTAAATACAGCTGAACCAACGATGGTGCCAATGCCAACGTCATCAAAAGAAACGAAGACGCCGATGACCGATGTGAAAAGTTCTGGTGCGGAGCCACCAGCAGCCATGAAGGTGGCACCAGCAACATCATCGGCAATCTCAAGTTTTTCGATGATCACATCCAACGAGGGTACGAAGAACTCGTCGCAGACGATAGCTAAGGCGACGAACATGTACACGACACCGAGTACGTGAAGTATTACGGCACCTTGTCGTCGTTGTTGGACGGTAAATAAATCCGTGGGGAATAGTGGAGCCTTTTCCTCCTGATGATTATTTAAAGTGACGTTGGATCTGTCAGTTAATGTCATCTCATCACTGTCTTCAAAACTACCATTATTATTATTATTATTATAACGATTATTGTTGTTGTTGTTATTATTATTATTATTATTATTAAAAGAAGAATGCATCCAATAGGGCGTAACCGTGCTGGTGCTGGTACTCGGTACAGAAGGCTGCAGCAAAATTGGATTGTTCGGAGCTGGCCTATGAGCCATCGATGAACTCGGTGCCATGACGAGTAGTACGAAGAAAAGCAAAGGCAACACTAGACCTACAGCGATCGCCGGCGCTCTGCGTTCGCCTACACTCGCCAACATTTTTCTATCAATCTTATGACTTTTTTTCTTCAATCTATCTTATTTATCGTTGACGTTATAGAGACGACGACGCGGCGTGGCGCGGCGTGCCGCGACACCGCTTCTTCTTCTTTTCTTCTTCTTTTACTTTTACTCTATCACTCTCCCCTCTCTCTTTCTCTCTCTCTCTCTCTCTCTCTTGCGTCCTCTCCTAGAGGATAAGGAAAAGAGAGACACGGTTCCTCCTTCGACGGCGCCGCTCCTAGCGCTCGCAGCGCGCGCCTCTTCTTCCTTCTTCACCCCCGCCCTTTTACTACAGCAGCTCTAACAACTCTTCCTCTCTGCCTATCTCTCTGGCACTATTATCTCCCGTATCTCGCTCCTTTTTTTTCTCTCTAACACTTTTATTTTTTCTTATCTTTCTAATCTCTGGCTCTTCCAATCAAAGCTCTTGTTCTTCATTTCTCTCTCCCTCTCCCTTTCTCTCAACCTCTCTCTTTTCGTCACGTCGTATACACCTGAAAAATGTAGCCTAATATATTAACTTAAATCTAGTCATGTTGAGATTACACGATCAAATGTCTCTCACAAATCACCCAAATTTTGTTTCCCTTTTTTTTCTTTAAATCTTTCTCTCTCTCTCTCTCTCCCCCCGTATTTATTTAACTTTTTAGAGTGAAACCACCGACAAATACCGGAGGTCCAAAAATGAGATCGACCGTGACACAACGCGTAATATTATCGTTAGCACCTTCACTGTAAATGTCTTTGTCACTGGTACCAAATACTCGCTACCGATGTCCTCGCAATACCTCCTCCTCCTTCTCCTTCTGCTTTTTCCCAGCGGCGTCGTCGTCGTAGCCGTCGTTAACGTCTTTTTTGTCGGCGTTGTCGTCGTCGTCCTCGTCGTCTTTTCGGTCGTGGTCTTTGCCGTCGCCGTCGCCGTCGTCGTTTCGGTCTTCGTCTTTATCTCTGCCGTCGTCCTCGTCCTTGTCCTCGTCCTCGTCACCGTCGTCGTCGCCGTCGTCGTCGTCGTCGTCGTCCCCGTCGCCGTCGTCGTCGCCGTCGCCGTCGCCGTCGTGGTCGCTAGGATGCAGTGGATGGTGCATATAATCCTAGATTTATTATACAGGAGCAGCAGAACGGCGCCCCCGCCGCGATGCCCGCCCGCTGCACACTGGAACAACCCTGTTCTCTTCCGTTCTACCCTCTTTCCCTCTCACTTTCAACCCTCTTCTGTCTCTCTCTCTCTCTCTCTCTCTCTCTTTCCTTTTCTCTAATCCCCACCACTTTATCCACCACCACCATCATTCCTACCACTACTACTACCATTCTTCCTACTATATGTCTCTCTTTTTCTCTCTCTTTGACTAACATCAACATCAGCACAGCACCCTTCTATCTATTTCTCTTTCACCTTCATATTATTCTCCTCCTCTTTGCTCTCGATCAGATCTTCTCTCCTCTTCTTCTTCTTCTTCTTAGCCGACATTCGGTCAGTTATATCTCTTCATCTCTTTCTCTCACCCTCTCCCTCTTCTAATCCCCCACTATTCCACTTTATCCACAACTACCACCACTACTGGTATTCCTACAATCTATTTTTTCTCTTTCTCTTTCTAACATCGACAGCACCCTTTCTATCTTTCTCTATCATTCTCTTTCTCTTTCCTACCCCCAAATCGGATATTCTCTTTTCTTCTTCTTCTTAACTCCGACATTTGGTTATCGTTTATCTCTTCCTTTTCTTTATTTCTATCTACAATACTATACAACGATCTCTTTTTTCCTTAAAATCTAATACTACCCCCGTTCACCAGCCTCCTTCTTCCTATTTTCTTCATATACTATCTTTTTCCATCTTTCTGAGAATGAAGAAAGTTCAAGTGGCCTTCTCTATCTAATCTATCTAATCTATCTATCCATCTATCTATCTTTCTATTTCTTTTCGATGCTCGTCTATCCTTTTCCAGCACGCGACCAGTGGCGACCGACAGAGGAGGGAATCTGCGCACGTGTGTGCGTGTGCGCGCGCGCACGCCCTCGCCGGGCTCCCGCTCGATATCGAAGAGTCGACTCGACTCTACGACCCTACGTTACGATTGCACGTATACAGGGTGTTACCTCGATACCCCACGCGACTACTAACACGTTGTCCTTCTTTCTTGTATATATATTCATATGTTCCAAAAATTATAACACAGGACTACATTTAAAAATTCTTCTAGGATTTATTTTATAATACAATATAAAAATAATTTCTCTATATATTATAATTACTTTATTATTAATAAATAATAAAAAATAATTTTTATTATATTAATAAATTTGTTCAGTTCTTTCTTTTAGTCTACAATCATAATTACTATATCCAAAGATCTGTTGTCAAGTTTTACTGCAGCTGTGAGCTTTTTGTGGGAGAAAGGATACAGGGAGTTTTCATGGTTTTGCTTAATTGTCTATAATTATTTGTTTTTAAGAAAGGGCAATCCAAGATATTCGTACTTAATTTTTTTAAAGAAGTAAACTGGAGACTTATATCAGTAAAAGGAATTAATTATTTATAATGCTTTAATTTAAATTTCTTTTCAGTTTTTGTAATTATTTATATCTTTTAAGGTACGATATATATTGTGAGTTTTTACTATTGATTTTATTATATTACAAATTTTGTATTACCTCACACCATCCGATTCGAAGGTTGTTTATTCTTTGATTATTCGATCATTTTCCTTTTGTTTACTTTTGTCGCAGCTACTGACGAAGTTTACTTTTTGAAGAATTCTTTAAATTCGGTACAAACAGACTTGGAAATATTCTGACGAGTTGAGTAAATTAGATTATTTTAAGGTCGGTTCTTAAATATTTTTGATCTTTAAAGTTTTAATAAATAAAATAGTATGATAAAATGTATCTAAAAGTATTGTATGTATTTAAAAGTAAAAGATTATATTATGAATTAGTAGTGTCATATATTCACACAGTTCTTATTCTATTTTAACGAAGATTCTTTTGAAAGTATGAAAATACAAAACTAGTCTAATATCACACACATACACATACATATGTATACATAGATATATGAAATACATACAACGTAAACACGTTTCTCTACGGCCTACGCAAAGCAAAGCAACATTGTCGCGACTGCGTGTTATCTAAATAGAATCTCACCGAGAGATAACTCGTGCACGCAACTTCAACGTCGTTCGGCACACTCACCACATTACGTCGTTCGTTCGTTAATTATCACGAGATGTTTCTATTTCTTCGTCTTTTTTATATAATTTCATATATCTATCTAGCGAACGTTTAAATAAAAAATAATAATAATAATTCATAATAATTATTACACATATTTGAAATTAGAAGTACAATTAAATAATTTTGCAATTATGTATAATTAATTAATAATAATATATTTCATATGATTTAATCGTACTTTCAAAATTAACAAAATTATTATTTTCTTAACTGATAAGTAAAATTACAATTTCTTTTATTTTTAAATACAATAAAGTTTGTAATAAAATATTTACAAATTTGCACAAAGGATATTTTGCAACGATTGTATGTTCGTCCTCTCAACTTATATGTTATGTGCCTATGAACTTAACCGCATGGCGCTTTCTTTCGTGATCGATAACGGGCACACGAGCTAAGGAAGCGTGAAAGTTAACTAGTCCATGACCGAAATTCGAATCGAGGGAGGATTGTTCGTGTTACTTTTCTTTTTTTCGTGGGAAAGAAGGACGATAGTCTATCAGCACTAAGAATCCTGAGTAATTAGGCATCATTTTAATCTAACAAACGATTTCATCTTATTTCTATTCGAGAAGAATGGCTTTCGTTTATATCAAATAATTGTACGTAGATAGCCATACTGGAGAACGTTTTTCGACTTTTATATCAATTAATATAATAAGTATATGAAAATAATTAATGTAATTTAATATGAAATTGAAAATTAGGATTTTCAACAAAAACTATCGTAGTTGTATTCAATTTATGAAAATAAGTTATGCATTACAGGGATTATTTGTTATATATGAATTACCTTATAATAACATGCTCGATAATAATTTATACTTACTATCAACATAATATTTATCAGCCCTTAAATATAATATATTAATATTTAATGTAATAGACAATATATAAAATATATATATTCTTTTATATAATTTTTTAAATTATTCTTGTAATAATAGATTTTTTAAATAAATTATTTATTAAAGGGTTCGTCTGGAACGCATTTATGTAAACAAAACACTCACGTGCATCCAGTATGAATTCACATATATAGTAACATTATATATATATATATTATTTTAACGTGATGTTAGTGTAACTATATAGGACGTATCCTATCACGATTGAGATTGAAGTTTCGTAAAAACAAATAAAACGTCTATGCGTGAGCTTCTAAAATCGATACTCGTTACACGCGTCACGAAATATTTAATTTATATTGACAACGGTTATAATTTGAAATAAAAGGAAAGGAAAGTAATAATGACAGAAAAGAAAAGAAAAAAAGACAAGAAAAGAAGACAAGAAAATACGAATATGTATCAACCAATAAATAAATAAATCTGATCGTTAGATTTTTTGTTTGACCAATTTATTCAAATAGGCTGAATAATAATAAAATTTAAAATATCTATTAATCAGTCGACCAATCTCAAGGACGGTATCTCTAAGGATCGGAAATGAATCAGATGTACGTAATGGACTACATGTGTTTGAGTTTAACGCAGTACGTTAAGTACTCCTTCCGGTATTCGGAAATTGACTATATAAGCGATACCACCCTCGAAAGTTCCGACGTCTCTGCATTCGAAACGCAGAACCAGCTCGATTATCGAACGTCCTGCAAGCACCAGCACCAGTACTAGCAGTAGCAACAGTACCACCAGCACCACCAGCAGTAACTAGAACTACCTCGTCGGCCTAACCCCTTCCATTCCAACATCCTACCACCCAAAATAATGTGTGTGTGTGTGTGTGTATGTGTGGATGTGTGAGAGAGAGAGAGAGGGAGAGAGAGTATTCTCAAATAGACGATTTCAACGGTCGTTTCTTCGAACGTATGAGTAGAAAAGGAAAAGAGAGAGTGAGGGGAGAGGAAGAAAGAACAAAAAAAAAAGAAAAATAGAAAGAGCCTAATTCATAGTCCATCGCCAATGAACAAGCTGACCTAAATACGTTCCCGCCAAATGTCTCGTAAATCGTCACGAGAACGCAAAGCCTAACTTAATACCCCATCTTTTTCTTTTTTCTCTTTCTTTTTTTATCTTTTCACCTTGATCGGTTTGCTAAAGATTTGACTAATGATAAAATCCTAAAATTCATTGGATGAATTTTAGGATTTCAAGGACAAGTCATTCCATCCACGTGTGATGTGATCATTTTTTAATATTAATACTAAAATTATCTCTTGCTTTCGTATAATACCTACTTTTATTTTATCTCATATTATATTTCGTGACTGATGTGCAACAACTTTTGAAACCAACTTTTTCTTAACGATTTACTTTCTTCAACTAAATAAAGTGACCTCTCGTAAAAAATATTAAAATAATATTCATTAAAAATTAACTCTTTCCTATTTTATACATATGTGCTATAATTTTTTCATAAAACTTTTATATATTAATTCCTATCAGTACTAATAAGTTCATAAATAATATATGCGTTATAAAAAAAAGTATTATTAAATCGAAACAGCTTACTATTTAGATCTAATACATTGAATCTGTAGCCGAAAATATAGAAAAAAAAGGAAAGAAAGGAAAGGAAGGAAAAAAAGGTAAGCTTCCTCTCTGTCGACTAACCATTCGTTCTCAATCCCCACTCCAATTTCATCTCCTATCTTACCCTTATTCCCTCTTTGTCCCTTTTCCATCCCACCTCCTTAAACCACCCTCACCCTCATTCGAGAAGGCTTCGTCCAAATCCTCGAGTTCCAGAGCTCGACGACGTTACGTACGACGTTCTTCTTCTTTCGTTGGTGTTAGCCAGTTAACGCGCTTGGATGAAAACTAACGATGTGTGCGAACTAAAAACACCCACGAGTATTCGAAATAGTATATGTATATGCATCTAAATATGTAGTATAAGCATATCTTGGAAGTTAGCATGCGCGAATGTACTTGGATCGGAGAAGCGCTTGCGCCCCGAAAAAAAAAGCTTATTCACTTATACTCCAATACTATCTTATACTTGGCTGTCAGTGCGCCCGCGCATATTCGATAGAAAATACATTAGGTGGTTGGATAGGGAATTGTAGAGTACGTTCGTTGTGATGATGGCTCACCATACAGAGCCACGAGGTCGTAACAAAAATGCTGCTAGAGCTTTAAGATTATACAAAAATAGGCTGCAATTTTTTACTACTAATATATCGTGTCATTACTTTACATGTATTTAGGTACTGTTTTTCTTTTTAGAATGTTTCAAATTTAAAGAATATTTGTTATTAGGAAATCATTAATTTCATTATTTATTTTCAGAAATATTTTGATTGATGTGTTTTTAAAATATTTTTTAAATGTATTTAGCGATCGTTAAGATTTTATTCTATTAAAAATTAATCAATTTGTTTTTATCTACACCTAGAACATTGCAAGTCATTTATTAACTCCGTTCGTTTTATTACGTAGAGAGAAAAGAGAGAAAAGATAAGAGAAGAAGAAGAAAGAGAAAATCTCTATTTTTTCTAATTTATTCACTTCACGAGTAGTTTCGATTGGCAAGTAGTTTGTAAACAATTTAATTAATATGATCGTTTTTTAATTTAGTCAATTAGTCAACCTGAAATGTTAACAAGGACGAAGCTAGTTAATTTAATAAGTTTTATTGGGGAATTTAACGATAATGAAAAGTTATTTAACGAATCTGCATGGTATTTGACTTTATCGCAAGAAGATACTCTTCGATAAAAATCGAAAATTCTCATAGAATATATAAAATGTGAGAAAGTACAAAGAAAATAGATTTCTATTAGTTTTAGAAAACTTGTGATTATTTTTAATACCGATAGATGGTAATGCTTTTATTAAAAAGATAAACTGTTTTACCATTGTTGTACGGACGAAAACGAGCGTAATTTCTTCAACATGCGCGCGTAAATTCCTCCAGAATTTTTCGAAGAATTTTCCAGGAAAAGTATTGCAATTTGGCATGTCGCACTTTTTCCACTTTATAGGAAATTTCATAAAGAACAAATGATTTTCAGTAAATTTTTTACTTGAAACTATTAGTTTCCGAGATATAAGCCAAAATTTACGGGAAAACACGATTATTTTGCAGTTTGTTTCACATTTTGATTTTACATTCAAAAAGCATACAATTTTCAACGACCGCATAATGCATCTTTTAATGTAGACTACATTCCCGACCTCTCAAATTTTTTTTCAACGAGGTCAGAGCAACATTCATTTTGAAAAATCAAGCTAATTTAACTAGACTAATGTTGTGACCGAAGTTCACGGATTTCTTTTTCCCCAAGCTAATATTGATAGGTTATAATGTTACGTAAGAATGACTGTTTCGTCATAATGCAGGAGAAATAAAACCCTAGCGGCATCTGCCTAGAACTAAATAGAAGAGCGGGAATGGTTTTATCGAGCGCTTAGTATATTCTACGTGTTGATCGATCTAAGGTGTTAGTTTAAGGTTATGACTGCGTCATTGTCATATAGTGCACTTTATGATATCTTAGATGATATTTATATTGAAAAATAGTTTCCAAGAAAATCAATGAACGTCATGTTAACAAGTGTTCGATAAAGTGTGTATACTTTCCTTCTACGTTTGTAGTTTGCAAGTAAATTGCAAAGATGGTTTTTGAGTCGATTATAGCAGAGCTTCTCAATAAAGTTTTGGGAGAGTATATTCAAAATTTGGATTATACGCAATTAAAACTTAGTTTATGGGGAGGTGAGAACGATTTTATATATTTACATATATCTTTTATTAAATATTACATTATTCTTCACGTAATATTTTTATTTCAAATGTAAAATTGAAAGTTGTGATTAGAGGGAAAAAAAGTTGAAAGTTGATATAATATCACATATTACCGTGTCTAGTTTACGCAATGTGTGAAATGTATTAAATATAACAAGGGTGTGTGATGTGACATCAGCTTCTATTTCTGATGTCATTCCACGAGCATTTTATCAGATGCTATATTGGCTTATTTTTTAATTTGATACAGTAGTACTTGACCTATATAAAAATTCAAATAAAAAAAAAGAAAACTAAATAAACAATTTAACCGATTATATTAATACAATTTCAATAGAAAAGTGATTTTCACATACTGCTTCTCTATTTCCATTTAATTTATTCATATAATTTTAATTTTTTAAATGTTATTATTTAAATATTTTCAACACATGATATAACTTTCTATTTATTAAGAAATATAATTTATCATTAAATAAATGTTTCTTATTTTAGGTGATGTAGTATTGACAGATTTATTAATAAAAGAAACAGCGTTAGATGTACTAGATTTACCTATAAGATTAGAATATGGCCGATTAGGTTTGTAAACTTGGTATTACATATTTATTGCACTTTATACTAAAGAAAAATTAATAAACAATGTTTAATATTGTCCTTTATATTATATTCAGGTAAATTAATATTAAAAATTCCATATAAAGACATATGGAATGCTCAAGTTGATGCAATAGTCGAAGAATTATTTATACTTGTTGTACCTTCAAGCCAAGTTTCTTATGATCCTGAAAAAGAAGCAAAACAACAATTAGAGGCCAAAAGAGCTGAGCTTGAAAGAATAGAGAAAAACAAACAATTAGCAGAAACTAAACGTAAATTTATTAATCATAATACATTTTTTTAAATGAGGGAAAGAGAGAAAGATGTAAATTTAAGTATAATAAATGATATATTTTTATTTTATTGATAGCACAAGAAAAGCTAAATGATTCAATGGTTGAAAAGTTAGTTGCTCGTATGATAAAAAATATACACATTGAAATAAAGCGAATTCATGTACGTTATGAAGATCATGTTACATTTAAAGAAAATCCATTTTCAGTTGGATTCACATTAAATACATTTGTTATTGAAAGTTGTACAGATACTTGGAGTACAACTGGTAACATGAAAGATATGTATGCAATTCCTCAAATTTATAAGGTAAATAAAAGTTTATCAATTAATCGATAATTATATTAATTGACATAATTTATAAGGCCAATGTTTTCTTTTTCTTCTTATTCTTCTGACTAGGAATTTTTCCTACTTGTCTAAAGCCTCTGTTATTCAGTCTCTGTTGTTGTTGACTGTATGTTGTCTTTCCATTTTTACGGTGGTCCCTACTTGTGCATTAAAATCTTTTAATTTAATTGTCTTGCTACCTGCTGTTGTGGAATTTAGAAGAGTTTGGAAATTTTCAAAAAAATCTTTATCTTCTTTGGTTTTAGTCATATCAGGTGCATAGACAGAGATGACATTCAGAGTAGTATTGACTAGCTTAAGAGAGACCAACATCATTTTTTCATCGACATATTTTATATCTGAGAGGGCCTTTGTCATCTACATTAATTTATTAATACTTTTACAGCTATGCAACCTTGATGGCCTAGCTGTATATCTTAATACTGGTGTAGAACAATTTAGTAAAAATTCACAATCTACGTATTCAAAATTATTCTGTGATGGTATTGCAACGATAGATTATACTCCTATTGGTTATTTATATTGTAAGTTATATTTTATTCCATATTATAGGATGCTTTAATCATTTTAAAATCTTCAGTTAAACGATTATTATGTTTATGCTATTATAGTATTGGGTCCAATAAATGTTAATGCGAAATTGAAGCTTAATCCAAAGCCTGAAACGGATGGTAGTAATTATACCATTCCAAAAATATGGCTCAATTTGGAAATGCTTAAATTACGAATAGCATTAACGAAACATCAATATCGAACTTTAGTGCAGTTGGGAGAAGGTCTGGATCAAGCTCAAAAAGCTGCTCCATATAGAAAGTATAGACCAAATTTAACATCATATAGAGGCCATTACAAAGAATGGTAAATAGACCAAATTTATTTGCTTAATGCGTGTATTTTTTTAATTACTTATTTTATAATTAATAGGTGGTTATTTGCGTATACTTGTATATTGGAAGAAACTGTAAGAAGATATCGTAAAAATTGGGACTGGAATCATATGAAAACACATAGAGATATCTGTCGCGAATATGCACAAGTTTATCAAACAAAATTAACAACTAAGAAAGTAACGCAAGATATAGAAGAACGTCTTAATATGTATGAGAAAAAGTTAGATCTTTTCAATTTAGTTATTATTAGACAACAAATTGAAATGGAAGTAAGTGTTATGCTTATTATTTAATTGGATCTATCTTTAATTATATTCAATAGCTTATTATTTTGTAATAGGTCGAAAGATTAGCAGAGAAAGAAAAGAATCTTAAAGCAAAAAGAGGATGGTTTGGATTTTTATGGGGCTCTCCCCAAACAGAAGAAACTCAAGAGTTGAACTCTGCTGCAGCTATTAGTAATTATTTGCTTTTACTTTTTATTTCTATTTAAAATAACAATTTCAACTCTGGTTTTTAAAACTTTGTTAATTATTCTAGTGCGTAAATTCGAGGAAGCCATGACACCACAAGAAAAGGAAAAATTGTATCGTGCAATCGATTATCAAGAGAACACTGCACCGGCTCATTATCCTGAAACTTATGAAATGATTGATACTAATTTCTTCTTACATGGGCTTCAATTGCTTCTTTTAGATACAGATAAAGAACATCCAAGTATCTTGGATTTACAATTAAATAGTGTTCAGGCTGGTTTTAAGTCACGACCTTCTGCCAATTCTATTTTGTAAGTTTACATTAAAAAAGATATATAGTGTGTATAGAATAAAATAATATCTATATTTTTTTTCTGCAGTACAAATATTTATAAAGATTATTGCATTATTTCCTTCCAGTTTAATAAATAATAGTATTATCTTTTTTCAGAATAACGACATCAATAAGTGATATGAAACTTTTTGGAGTAAAACAAAATGATTATATTCCTTCAATTTTTAATTTTGAACATGAAAGCGCGGATAATGTTTTATTATCTATTGCTTACGAAAAAAATCCTCTTGATAAATTATGCGGAGATCGTATTATTATAAAGTCAAAATCAGTGGATATCGTATACGATGCTCAAACAATAATAGAATTAGTTAAATTATTTAAAGTTCCGAATTCGTCAGCTTTAAATCAGTGAGTTATATTTTCTTCATATTAATTTTTGGACATAATTAATAATATGGTATTTTACACAGAAGAATTTTATTTTTTTACAGAATTCAAGCAGCTGCTGCAGAACAATTAGAAGGCTTTAAAGAAAAGTCTGCATTAGGTTTAGAGTATGCTATCGAAAAGCATTCAGTATTAGATATTCAGGTATGATGTTTTATAAATATATTCTTTAATACATATCAGAAATAAAAAGATTAGAAAAAATAGAAATTATATTAATATTTTTCAATTGCAGGTAGACATGCAAGCTTCTCAATTAATTATACCACTTGGTGGATTATACGATAATACCAAATCATTATTTATAATAAATTTGGGTAGTTTGAAGATGCATTCTCTTGAGAAACCCAAAAGTGATAAATCCAAATCAACCGTTAAACAGCTTGCTAGTATGGGTAAAAGTGAAGAAGATATTTTGTTACACCTAAGGGAACATAGTTATGATAAATTTGCTTTGAATATAGTTAATTTTCAGGTATATATTTTTTATTTATATATCTTTGAAATGTAAAGTATAAAAATTTTAATCTTTTTTTATTATATTTATAGATTCTTGTTGCATTGGAAAATGAAAATTGGCGAGAAGCTTTAATGAAACAAAGTTCAATGACATTATTGTGTCCAACTACATTAGAAATTCAATTTCATAAATGTTTAATAACAGATGACCCTTTATTACCTAAAATGAGATTAGTAGGACAATTACCATCTCTTGCTATTAATATAACAGGTTATTATATATTTTTTGTAATCTAATATTTGTACCAATTAATTTTTTCAACAAATATAAGAATATAAGATTTATATTGTAGACATACGTTTGCTAGAAGCTCTCAGCATTGTTCAAAGCATTCCATTTCCCGAGGAAGAAACTTCGGTACAACTTACAAAGTCATCACTTGTAAGAAACTTATAAATAATCTAATACTGCTTTCTTTCATTACTACTATATTTTATTACAAGTATTTAATCTTTTTTTGTTTTAATATATATACAGAGCAAATCCGTTTCCCAATTGTCTTTATTCAAGGAGTTGACTACAATCTCTTCTCCTAATGGTAAAAAGAAACAGGAAGATAAACCTCTTAAACAAACAACTGATTTAGAAATGAAGTTTGAGATGAAAGGTAGTCAATTTCTGATATGATAGATATGATAATTATTATATTTATATTAACAATATATAATATTTATAAATTTGTTAGAATTTACTTTGTCAATCTCCAAACAAGAAGATGAAATAGTCGTGCCATTTGTAAGATTTGAGATTTTACAATTAGAAGTTGGATTGTTGCAACGTTCTTATGATCAGGAAATAATATTAAAATTGGGCGGTACTCAAATGAAACAGTACCATAATAATGGAGAAATTTTTATGATAAATACTCCCATGTCAACTGGAAAGGATGAATATCTTATTATAGTGCAATATGTTAATGTAAGTTTAGTTTTATAGTTTATAATTCTTGTTCGTAAATATGTAATATGTAATTATTATTATTCTTTTTTTAATCCATTCGCTATGGTAGTTTGTTACACTGGAACGTCGCTACTAAATAAATACCTAATACAGAAGTGTATATAAAATTCCGTCTATATTTGACGCACATGCACAAAGGTCGTCATGTGGATATACAGCGCTAAATATATATTTTCTATTGTTATAGGTGAATAAACGATCACCAGAGTTTACTACCCGACATGAATCAGTTGTAAAATTGTTACAACTTGAATTTACTACATTAGATGTATTACTCCATCAAGAAGCACTTATAAATCTTTTAAAATTTGTGACAGATATACAGGTAATATAAAATTTATGTAACATGTATTATTCACAATTTGAATAATCTTTGCTTACTTTCCTATTTTTTTGCCCGTTATTAGGACAAGATACAATCTATGTCTGCAGCTTTAAAAGAGAAATTGCAAGAAGATGTAGTACCATCTAGACCAACTCATTTACCTTTCATACAAGAAGAAACTTCTACATTTATAAAAGATCAAATTCAAAAGCAGAGAATTAGGCCTTCCAGTTCACGTACGTATGCTTGCATTTCATAATTTTTCCTTAGAATTATGTAATGCTCAAAATTTAATCTTATTATAAAAAATGGCCCAAATTGAGTGAGTTACCATCTCTAGAAACTATATTGTTTTTATACAGGACGTAAGAGAGGAGTGACAGAGTTTATAGATTTAAAAGTAAAAGCTAAAGTTGGCACTATTAGCATGAAAATGATTAGTGATGTAAGAGACATTAGTGCATTTTTTATTGAAGGCATTATTGCTGGTTTTATAATGAAGACTTCTTACTCGCAAGCAAATATTAATCTTACTTCCATTAATATTCAAGATCTTAATACTACATCAATCTATAAAAATGTAAGATTTCAAATATCATTTATTTTTTTGTGTGTTTCATTTTTTGTACAAATTCTGTCTTTATTAATTTTATAGATTATATCAGTAGACAGCGAAGAATCCTTAAAGATTGAAGCAATAATGTACAATATTGAACCACAAGATTTTGATAAAAACAATATGTCTATTAAAATTATTATGGGGTGTCATCGTATTATATTTTTAAATGCCTTTGTTACAAATATTATGGTGAGAGGCTTACATTTCTTATAATAATAATAACGTGTGTATAAAAGTTAGAAAATTGTATTTTTCTATGTTTAGAATTTTCTCAATAATTTCCAAGTAGCTCAACAAGCAATTAAAGAAGCATCTGCAGCTGCTGCAGAAGCAGCAAAAACAAATATTAAAGGTGTACAAGAAAGTGCAACGCGAGTGGAGATGAATGTAAAGATTAAGGTATATTAAAATTACACGAATTGTATATTTAAAGAAGTGTACTCAATGCAATTCATATATATTAATTTATACATTGTAACATTTTAGGCTCCTCTTATATATGTGCCTAGAAATTCAAAAAGCGAGCATTGTTTAATGTTAGATATGGGTAACCTTACAGTTTGTAACATTTTCAAAAAATTAGAAACTGAAACTGAATCTGGAGAATATCCTATAGTCGATGAAATGAAGATCGAATTACAAAATTTAAAACTTTCAAGGTATAATTCATATATTGAACAAAATTGAATCTTTTAAATGTTTATATTACGTGCCTTTTTATTTTTTTTATAGAATAAGACTGAACAAAATTGAATTAACGATTGAAAATGAAGTCCTATTGCTAGAACCAGTTAGTTTTACATTATTAATGAAACGCAATTTGTCAACTGCATGGTTTACTTCTATACCAGATATTGATATGTACGGCCGATTGAACAAAATTAATTTGTTATTAAGTCAGGAAGACTATGCAACCCTAATGAAAGTTTTAGAAGAAAATTTAGGAGAAACAATTGAAGAGCCTAAATCTACACAAATTCCAGAACATTTTGATAAAAAGTATTTGGATCATCCGAGTAAGCGAAAAGCAAGTAAGTAAATATAATAATTTTGTTAACTTTAAATTGTTTCTTACATATACTTATATTTCATTTGATTTTAATTTACAGTAGAACAAATTAAAGTGGATATTAATACAGAAAAAGAAATTACAAATTTCCAAGAACAGAAGCATGTGCACACGTTTATTAAATTTGAATTTATTATGGATAGCCTTGTCATTAATTTGTTCACAGGAGGCTCCAAAATGGTAAAGTTATATATTAAGAGGTTACTAAACAGTTTATATGACATATTATAATGCATATATACAATATACCATTTTTATATATATATACACATTATCTTGCTTTAAGCCTTATAGGATTATGTTCTATTGCAGTTACAGACTAAAACGTCACCTCTACATCTTCCAGAAAGTGGTTTG
>JACGTP010000427.1:0-10635 GCA_023678845.1 Mischocyttarus mexicanus
TCTAACTCATAGATTAATTTTACTTTTAGTCCAATCTCTATGGTGTCAAATACGTTTTTCTTTATTCGATTGATGGAAAAACTGTCAAAAAGCTTTTTTTTCTTCTTTTTATTCTTCTTTCATTCCATTGAACTCTTTTGCCGATGCAACTACAACGAACGAGTGACAAATCAATCTCTCCCTACTCTCTCCCTCTCACCCACTGGTAAAATGAATAGAACAAATTTTTTAAACCAATCTATCCTTAGATTTTGAAAAGGAAGTTTTTAAATCATTTGGACAATAGATTCTTAAGATTTTTTTTCATCCTCCAACATTTCTATAGGATGAAAAGTTTCCTTCTTTCGAAATGGGTTTTTTGATATTTATTACAAAAAAAAAATATTGTTTAAATGTTTTATTAAATAAAAATTAAACGTTGCTTCAATTGGTTTATATATTTTCTACGATTTTATCTGAATTGATTTTTATTTAGAAGAATTATTTTCCTTTGGTGTTCCACCTGGTATATCAGAAAGGAAGACGGGCTACAACCTGCACGAACGTGCACGAGGAAGGAATCGAAGCTGGTAGAATGACGAAGTAGGTCGTCCGTGTACAGAAAATGTGTGTCCTTGTAGAACGATCGTGAAACAACTTGATTCTATCATGAAATACCTTAATTCCATCGTGAAACAATTTAATCATCGATCTAACTAACGTTTACTAACTTTTGCACCTGTCTGAAAAATATATCAAACGTGTAAATTATTTTTAATCATCGTCATTCATCATTTCCCATTTCTCAATGAATTTATCATTGCTTATATTATTTTTAGATTATTTTATTCTTATTTTATTTTAACCCTTATGTCAATACCCAGTAGTTACAACGTTGTTCAACAGCCGGGGTACCTGGGTACCCGCTTAGGTTAATCATTCAATAATCAAACTTTTATACCGGGAAACTTTCACATTATTACTCATTACATTAAGGACTACCTGAGAAACCCTTTTTTATAGAAATATTAACTTTGGAAAAGAGGGGAGGTAGAAGAATAGCCGAAATTCTTGTGCAGTTGCTTAGTATTCGTTACTTATAATGGTTAGTTTCAAACTAGACTTGACTTGGAGTGGACGTTTGAATATTTCCTAAGCACTGTGTGTATTTTTTTGCTTAAGATTAGTTGTTCAGTATTATAATAAAACACAAATTGGAGTCGATACAATGGATCAGATGTTGGGTCGTTACACAACCCACAGACGGACTAATCGATGGCCTTTTGCATTTTTTTTTTAATATTTTGGATGTCGCCAGTCTTGCAAGCTACATAATTTATTATGAAAATAACAAAATGATAAAAAAAGACAAAAGAGCGCAGATTATTTTTGCGACAATTAAGTGAAGAATTATGTATGCCATTGATTGAAGTACGATCTCAAAATATTCAAATTATGAGAAATTTCACTACTCGGATTGCGATCGAAAGCATCTATGGAAAAGCAATAAATTCTACAAGCAGAGCAACAACATCAAGTGAGTTCGGTGGGTCTACTCAAGAGACAGATTCCACTGGACAAAAAATTGTTGTAGGATCATGTTATATTTGTTATCAAGGTTTCTATAAAAAACGGAAAATAAACGTGAAAATTATGTAAAGAGTGTAATAAACCAGTTTGCGATCAACATTCTAAAGCAATTACAAAATGCGAAACATGTTTTCAAGAATAAATTCAATATAGCAATATTTTATGTATAATTTATAGGTTTTATATTAAAATTAATAAAAAGCTAAATAAATTCGTTTATTTATATATTAAATAATATTTTTTATCTCTAGAGATAAGTTTAATTATTTATTACTTTACAATTTTATAGAAATATGAAATTCTTACATGTAGGTACCCAGGTACCCCGGGTATTGAACATTGGGGTATCTGACTTTAACTTTAAAGTTTATTTACTTTTTTGCATATTTAAATATCTTAAAGTATATAAATCGATAGAAATAGACTCAAATAACGAGGATTTAAAAGGATTTGATAATATGTCGTTAAATACAAAAGATATGTAAGAAAGAACATGCAAAAGGGTACCCGGGTACCCGGGTACTGACATTAGGGTTAAATAACTTTAAAAATAAAAATCAAATATTTATAGTATCAGGATATTGCAAATTAATTAACATTTTTATTAATTTGTTTGTTTTGTTTAATCATATTACCATTATTAAATTTTTTAATTTATTTAAGATAGTTTGTTACATTTTTAATGTGATACGAAAATTATCTCGTATTTGTAATTGATGATATTAAACGAGTATGGAAAAGAAAAAAAAAGATAGAAATTAAAAACAGAGAAGAGGAAAAAGAAAAAGAAAAAGAAGTGCTTGTCATCGTCAGACGCGAATCATTGCCTTGACCATGCGCTTGGTTTACCTTGGTCCTAAATATAAACGTAAAATGCGATCTTCGTTGGTAGCGTGACAATGCCTTTTATCGAGAAGCTAAAATGTTATTTTCTATGTTGGGAAGCTGCCGAGAGTTTGCACACGTTTCTGATGAAAGAGTTAGGATCTCGTAAAAGAGAAGAAGAAAAAAAAGAAAAATATTCACAACCGGTATGCTAATTCGCCACGCGAGTTCGTAACAACTTAGCAGCTTGTAGCATCTTCGACGACACGTCACTGACCACTTCGATATCTGTTTGAAAAAAATAAACGACTTTGATTAAACGTGATGAAACGTCGTTGACCCGTTTTTGAAAAAAAAAGAGAAAAACGAAATATCAAAGACACATTAACATTTTAATTTTAATTTTAATTTGTTTTTTTGCGTGTGGAAAGATAATTTTACAGATGCCATCGAATTGAAATCATTTCTTATTGACTAATTTTCTTTTGACAATCATTCATTTGTTGTTTTAATTAAGATATTTCGATTAACCCTTTGGGTACATTTGACGTCTGAAACACGTCATTCACTTTTTTTTCCCTAGAAGCGGATGACGTGTCTAAGACACTCAACCCAAAAATTAAACTTTTAGGTACATTTGACATCTAAGAGTATTGCATTTAACTACTTGTTTTGAAAAATATGACACTCTGCATAATTATTAGTAATTGGTTTTTTTTTTATAGCTTCAATTTATTTCATTTAATTTTATTTTATTGTTATTAATTTAATTTTGTTTTGCAATTCTAATTACTTGAAGATATCTTAATATTACATATGTCACCAATATTTTAGAAATAAATACATTCTTACGTAAAATGTACTACCTTTTACATACTACTTCAAGCAACCAAAAATTATTTTCGTTCCACATGCAAATATTTTCTCAAATAAATCCGTACCCAACGGGTTAATATAATATTTCTTCATTTTTATCTTTTTTTTTATATAAACTTAAAAATTTTTCATTCAATTCGAACGATTATCGAGTGCATATTTTATTTGTTTTCAAATTAGTATTGTAAATTTGTATTGACAAAACTTTGGAATTAATATACGAGTAGCCTAATCAAGATTCATTGAGCGTAGATGCTTAAGTAATAGTTTGTATATTTTCTCCATTTATCTTTCACTTCGTTATTCAAGATTAATTCATTACAGGGGAAGAACATTACATTTGTTATTCATTTATGCGAATAACATGTTCTCGATGTACAATGTCTGGACGTTTAACTTTATAAAAGAAAGATAGGTTTGAATAGTTTTCACTATTATTGTCAGTTTCATCTTACTATAGAAGGATTCTCCTTCGAGGTAACTCACCTTCGCTTCTCGATCGAGATTGCGTTATTTTCTAATTCAAGGTTTCATTCTATCGGGATTTATAAATCATTATCATTAGTTTTCCAATCGAAGATTCTAATGGAAAATTACAATACCTTTGTGTGGTTATTATTCGATTTGATTTCTTTAATCGATCTTACGTTATTAGAAAAATCATTCTGAACAAGTCTGTATATTTTCTAATTGAACTCAACTGTTGAAATGTTAGAGATAATTTTGTAAAAGAATAAAAAATGTCAATTAATTTTAATCCTCTATGGTGGAGGTTCCAGTGGTAATATTAAAATCAATAATTAATAAATTAATATTATTTTTTGTATTTAATTGTTTCAATATATGAAATACGTATACTATTTTTATAATATTTATAATCTAACCAATAGAAAGGAGTGTAAGATGAAGTTTGCCGGTTTTTTTGTTAAAAAAACACATAATTTTTAGGGGAATCTCAAAATATTTTTATTCAAAGTATTGACCATTTGATTCTACACATTTCGTCTATCTTTAAGGCAAATTATGGATACCATTCCAAAAAAACTTTTTCTCTTTCGAGGAAAACCATTCGACGAGCCATTTTTCAACTTCTTCAATTGACGAAGTGCTGCTCTGCAAGTGAGTGCCCCATCGATGCAAAAAGGTGGAAGTCGGACGGGGCGAGGTCTGGAGAGTACAGCGGGTGCGATAATATTTCCCAATTAAGTGTTTTTATTGTGTCCTTCACGGATCTAGCGGTATGAGACGGCGCGTTGTCATGTTGCAAAATAACTTTGCCATGTCTTCGGGCACATTCAGGTCGTTTTTCGATCAACGCATGATTCAAATTGATCATTTGTTGTCGATAGCGATCCGTATTTACCGTTTCACCAGGTTTTAATAGTTCGTGGTACACCACACCATCCTGGTCCCACCAAACACAGAGCATTGTCTTTCAAATCGAAATCTCCACTTTTAAATTGACGAAACCATGTCTCACATGTTCTAATCACTGGAGCATGTTCACCATAAGTTTCTACTAGCAAACGATGTGCTTCAGCTGCTTTTTTCTTTTGATGAAATAAGAAAAGCAACGAATTCCGCAAATGCTCTTTATTTGGAACGAAACTCGACAAATTCATTGATATAAACGACTATGACGCTATTATTTTGACAGAATGAGACTTAGGTGTTTTTGGAGGTCAATGTCAATAGAAAACAATGGTGTATATAACAAATCATAGAAATGCCTACATCCTGCTAGCGACATCCTACTGTAAAACCGGCAAACTTCAACTTGCACTCCTATGTAATTACAATACATTGAGTAAATAATATCGATTCATGGAGGATTTAAATTACATAATTTAAAAGACGTTTTAACTTTGATCGATAAAAATAAAATCAAAGTGAAATTTAGTCGCAAAAATTGATTTAAAATTAGTCGACAATTCTGATTTGAGTTTAATATCAACGGTATAAAATTTTACTCAAGAATCACACCTTTCTCTCTCTCTCTCTCTCTGAACCAAAGGCGTGTATCTACCTCCTTGCGAAATAATAACGCAAGGGAAACTCACGCGTCGATTTCTCTACCAGTTCGAATTCAAACGCAATGATTCAGAAGAAGAAGAAAAAAGTATTTCCTTTCGTTTCCGGAGACGACGACGATTCGAAATTTTGTAAAAAGAAGATAAAAATGAAATTCCAGTAGGTGACATTAGGTCGATGACGACATTATTTGATGATGACACTATATTCGTAACCGTTCAAAGTTACCAACTCTCTCATTCGAAACTCTCTTTACAAGTATTTGACGCAGGTGCGAATCCTGAGAAACATTACCTGCCAATTTCTCTCTCTCTTTCTCTCTCTCTTTCTCTCTTTTCCTATCTCTACTATTAGAAAAAATAATTTACTTAACGAAATACCAAAGAGAATAAAAAATAAAATAAATAAGAATAAGTTTGCACTTTCCTTCGAGTTATTCGAGTTTTTGATTAACTCGAAATAAAAAAAAAAACAAATAATAAAAAACCAAGCGGGAACAACACGTGTTATCGAAATTCTCAAAACCACCATGATCATTCTCAAATAACAACGATGACTATTATAACCATCCCTCCCTTCCCATTCCTTGTAAAAAGAGACGAAAACGTTGCGATGAGAATGAAAAAGAAAAAGAAAAAAACACAAGGAAGAAAAAAAAAGGACGAATCTTTATTGGGAAGCACGTGGCCTGAAAACCACGACCCTCCATGGAATGGGGTCAGAACGATGAACACGGTTCCTTCCGCAAGCAGGTTCTTCGATTCCGCAAGACTCCTCACTCACTACCGCCTTCGAGGAGTAGTCGGCCGAGACATTGCTCGGAGATGAATGGAACGTTCCTGGAATCGTACCGAGCATGATTCAGCTTTTCTCACTCGACACGAGCCATCCTCTCTTATAAGTTCGTTGTCGAACGAAACAAGCCCCGTTTCATTGGCCCACTCAAAATTTGTCGCTTATTTCTTATTATTTCTTTACCTTCACTTCCTCCTCTTCCTCCTCCTTCTCCTCTTCCTCCTCCTCCTCTTCCTCTTTCTCTTTTTTTTTTCCTTATTTGACCAAGGACTTATGTAACTTTTTTTTTTTCTTTCCTTAATATTTCGCGAATAAGTCGTACGGGAAATACCAGATTCGTTTATGCTCTCTCTCTCTCTCTCTCTCTCTCTCTGTCTGTCTGTCTGGTGTGAAACATCGAAAAAAATAGAAATTTACGATAAAGAGTATTACTGTATTTGTATACAATTAAAAGTTTTGGTAATATTTTTATTTATCTTTAGTTTCTTATCTTAAATTTCCGTTTTCGAAAGACGATAAAAAAAACTATGACGTGAGTTGACGATAAGTTGACTGAATATTTGCTAAATCCATTAATAGCATAATTCATAATTTCGTTGTATTTATTATTTTACAAACATCGAATTAGGGAACCTGAAAAAAAGAAAATATCATTTTTGTACGTTCCATTAACTCTTTGCACTCGATGGCTCCGGAGAGGTGACAATGCAAATAATTTTCAGTTTTTAACATAAGAACAGGCAGGTTCAACAACCACGTACATATTATACATTTGTATTCATAAACAATTAAAAAAATAATAATATACAACGATAACTTTTCTTTTAATGCGTATATCATTAACTTACATGTGAATATGATCTTTTCATTAAAATTGCTTCAAGTTCAAAGGGTTAAAATTATGTTTCAAAGTGAGCATTTCATTTTCGTGAAAAAAGATCGGTTGGTTAATCCATTGACTGCCAGCTACGAGATAGTCTCGTAGTGCGTGCTGCAATTTTAGATTAATTACAAATGGCCATTTTAGTTAAAAATATTAATATGGAGTAAAAAAACGTATTAATTTGCAATTTTTATTATAAAAGTTACAACTTATACGATTAAGATTATTACATAAAATTTTATTAATATAAATGTATGAATGAAAAATATATCTTGGCACCCAGGACAAGACGTTCTAAATATGTCTGCCAGTCAATGAGTTAAAAAGTACACTTTAGTACGTTGATTATTTTGATAAGTTTCTATAGTTAAATTACTCGTTAGCTATTAGGTTTAGGGTTAATAAAAGTCAATACTTTTTTATTCCAAGTTTCATACTCGATTATATTTTGGTATATAAAATATAATATTCTGTTTAAAGAAATAAAATTGTCCTCTTCGAAACGTCTCAAACGTGTACACTTTCAAACTATGTAACTTTTGTATTAACAATTGTTTCGTGTAACGCATATTTTGGAAGTTGTAAAGTTTCATACGTTGAGTAGACCACCCTGTATATACATGCCTATCTTTGAACCAATCTTCCATGTAAAAATCGGTGAATAGATGTATTCTCTATTAGAATATACTCTCTCTCTCTCTTTCTTTATATATAAGGTTTTATTTTTTTTATATATGTATATGTGTTGTTAATCAGTGCACGTTAAAGATCTGTTAAAATCCCCTTTTTTTAAATAGTTAATACGTAATTATAATTAATTAATAACAAGAAAGGAAGAAGAGGAAGTTGAAGTGAGTTCATTGTATTCCTTCGAATTTGATCTAACAAAAATGCTGTACCGATAAAATACTAAAGAAATCGATACGATTGTGGAAGGTGTTTTCATTGTCAGTTAATTCTTTTTATTTCAGGATGAATGAAGAACGAGAAAGGAAATGCGAGTAGGTTACACGTTGAGAGTAAAGATAGAGGAGTATACGTAAATCGTAGTAGGCGAGATATAGAATGAAAAGAGTAACTTACACTTACACATTCTTACACATTTACTTGTTAGAAGAAAGAACTTGGCTTATCGGGTTTAAGAAAGGTTCGAGATATCGCCTAAACGGATGTTGGGATAGCGTTAGAGTTGTGTGTGATACGATTTGTGATGGCACGTAGGTAGCGATAGGTAAACTTGTTATCTTATCGATTAAACAGATGGCTTAACGTAAACTGATCTCTGCTGAAGAAACATAAGAACATGACCACTTAGGACAACGTAATTAATTCAATTTAGATCGAAGTAGGCTTTTCTTTAATTTTACTCCAATTTACAATCATCTTAAAATATATCAATGGTGGATAAAATATTTCTAAAATTTAAATTATAATAAATAATTAATAATATAATTTATATTATTAATTAAATAATATAAGAAATATTTCTAATATTTTTTCCATTCCGAAAAATTCTATTCTTTTTTTATTTGTTAATTGATCATTTAAAACTTCATAGATTTTTGTTTGGGATAATAAGAACAATTGTCATTGGTTGGCGCGTGCCGATGACATAAATCATTAAAGAGTTTCGCGTCATCGGTGATACCGGTTGCAGGAAATAACTGGTGGAACTTTCTGACAACTACTGGCTCGGGCCTAAAGAAACGACGATTACGTTGTGAATGGAACGAATTTATGAATGATTTATCATGGCCATTCGAGTCAACGGATGTTATAATTTATACGATTTATCGAACGAAAATGAATGAGATGGGCAGAATGTGTTAAGAAGAAATATGATGAAAATATAAATAATCAATATTATTTTATTACCTGTGATATTATTTAAACGATATTTACATATTTCTTTTTTAATACGTAAACCGTAAGAAAGAAAAGAAAAGAATATACGAACGGTTAAATGGAATGTAAAATTCGTTGGAGAATTTCATGAAGAATGTTCACACAGATATATTTGTGCGTATGTGTGTATGTGTGTATGTGTGCATACGATCGAGAGTTCCTTCTCGCAGGTGCAGGCGAAAAGAAGGGTAACGCGATATCGTGCGATCCCCCGTTGAGATTCTCGCCAATGCGATCCCGAAGGACGAAGACACCACGATGAATCATAGGAAGAAAATGATCTCTACGCATTGCCGACGGCATCTTGTAAACCCAACCCTTTCTCAACTCTGTCGTTTCGTGATGGTACGTATCGGTATGTTCCCGATGCTATCACTCAGAGAGTATTCACACATATCTAAATTGTATATGTGGTATAGATATCCTATGTATCCTCAGTGTATAATATGTAATACATTCATAAACGTATATATATAACCCTTCGTTCTTTCCCGGTATGCGTTGTCAGGAGAGCTACGAACGGATGCAGAATTTACAAATGCCAACAGCCATAGCAAACTATGGCGAAATCAAGAGCGATTACTTGGAAATTGAAAGCAGGTGCCGTACAGTCTCCTTCTTTCTTTCTCTGTCTCTCTCGGTCTTACTGAGAGAGGATAACACTCTCTCTATCTCTTTTCGATAATCTTCCTTGCTAGCTGGAACGCAGCGAACTTAACCAGATGTATTATTTCTTATCGTATCCTGATACTAACTTCGAAGCATACTCAAGTTGAATTTATTCTTCGAAACGAGATGAATACGTCGATGAGATTTACCATCTTTATCTTTCTCTTCCAACCCACTTATATATTTTTGTCTTTATTTAAACCTATGACAATTATTTTTCAACGCTAATTTTCTCGTCATATCGTAAAGATACTTAAAAAAAAATTATTAATCATTAATAATTATATATAATTATTTAATTACTATTGAAGGATTTAAAATATTTGTGGATTTTTATGATCAATTCACTTTTTTTACTCGAACAATTTGTATAATATTTTGAAATAAGTCGTACGATTATTGATAAAATTGTTAATCAAATTTATCTAGATACTAGATTGAGGAAAAAAGAAATCCATTATTATAAGGATAAAATTAATGTAAAAATAATGAATTTCCTTTTTACCTAAACTAATATATCTAGGTAGAGAGGTAAAAGTTGTATCATTTATTTATAAAAAAAAAAAATAATAAAAGAAAAGTACCAAGAGCCGAAGGACACGAGAAAATACTCGTGACTATGAGATTCGATGCTTATTCGAAGCGTATCATTAAGTGGAGACAATACACGTTCTGCTCGAAGGATGACAGCTTCTTTTTTTTACTAGTCTTTTATCTTTCTTTCGCTTTGATTTACCTGACGTATACATCATGCGTTTAACAACGATACGATCGAAGGAATATTCTATACGAGAGAGAAAGAGAGAAAGGAAGAGTGAACGAGAATGAGAAATAGAAATAGAAATATTAGGTGTTGGAATTAACTCGTAGCGTTATACTAAAGATGACATGAGTTTTAAAGTATTCTGTTTTCACCTTCAGAAACAAATTTATCGTAAACTAGCTCTAACAAGGTTTTATTTTTACGACAAATATTATGTTTTAATTGTTAATAACATCATGTTACTATTATTTCAATATGTTGAGGTTTATCCCAAATAAAGTGTTTTTGCGAGAACGGCACAAAAGAAAAAGTTTTTTAC
>JACGTP010000427.1:15327-34591 GCA_023678845.1 Mischocyttarus mexicanus
GGCAAACTTCAACGTACACTCCAACTGCCCTTTTACATCGCGAGTTAGACTCGATAATTTCGCAATAAATCTCTTAGAATATTTTCTTCTGCTCGCATTGACGTAACGGACAACTCCTCTCTCGGTGATTCCTTAGCAACTAAAATAATGACGCAGTAGAAAATCATTGTCTAAAAATAGAAAGCCGCAAGTTTCTATGCATTTGAAAAATACAAAAAAAAAAAATAAATATTGTAAGCCGTTGTTGTTTAAACGAAGACGAAACTTTTATCGAGTCTCTATGGAATTTCAACTTTTGTTTTAGTTGTTGATTTATTTATTTTTTTTTTTTCTTAACGAACACATTATCCAAGATCTGTGCTACTTTGTTAGCGTTCTGTATCCGCGTTCGGGTGACGCACGCGAAATCTATCCGTGGCAGAGGAACGAACGAATGAACGAACGGAAGCTGACGATGATGATGTTGATGATGATGATCAGTCTTTCAAGACTTTCCATATAGTATTCTTAGAAAACAAATTTGAATATAAGGATATTGTCCAGACATAGAGGTTTTATTTTCATTGACCTGTAAGAAATAGGCCTATTCTTAAGAATCATCATTTTTAACAATAACTTCCAAGTCATCGATAACCTTTTGATGATGAACCAGACAAAACAATTTATGAAATTTTCTATACACGTTTTTCTATATTCCAATGATACACCATAAATATGGTTGTTTCTTATCTACAAACACACGTTAAATACGCTAAGAAGAAACCTTTTCTCGTTATTTTCAAATTAGAAAGAAAACATTTTGTTCTCTCAATGAATTAAATAATAATTGATTCTACAAAAAATAAAATGATGAAATTATAACAAGTATTTATTTAATAATTTGCTAGCAAATTGATTAAAAGCGTAGAAGTTGTTACTTAATAGGTATTAACACACACACATATATATATATATTATGTCATTTGACTTTCTATGGATAATATCTTTATCGGATAATAATAAACCGTCACGATGATATGATGTCATTGAATTAATGACAATAAGGATAATAGAAAAATAGTATTTTAAAATTATTTCTTTAATTTTTTCAAGAAAACAATCTATAATCGTTTTGTTGAGTCTATTATTTTGAACGTTTATTCGAAGAATTTACTAAATTATGTTCCATCTTGGATCTGTAAAAATCATGAACACAATTATTTCTTCATTCACATTTTTATCGATAAAATGAACGTTTATCGATGAGTTAGTTTATAAATTATTAAAAAAAAGTTCGGTGATAATTCGGCATACCATTACGATGAGTACCAAAGAAAATAAGAAGGTGCGGTATTAGAGAGTGGATCGACACTTTGGATCTGTTCTTAGTGACAGTAAAAACGGCCAATCATTATGCGTGCCAAGCCTGTAACAGCAAGATGACCTAATGTACGGCATCTCCTTCATCTTTTCTTCACCTATTATTCGTTAGAAATGAATTCTTGTTTGTAAACTCATAATCATGTAACTGAAACGTGTTAGTCATGTTGATCACATGCTAAAAATAATAACTAATCGAATAGAGAAAGAAGAAAAGAGAATTACAGTTGCACTTGTTTAACTCATACCCACCCGGTGGGTGAGTTTAGTTGCAGTGGAATAGCGTGTGAATCAAAGTTAACTTTGCGAGGTTCTTATTAAAGAGCATACCATTTCTCATCTTCTCTTTCTCTTTCCTTCCTTCGTTCGAGTATGTCGATGCATCCTAAATCGCGAACAGAGAGAAGAGCAACTAAAATTAGTTCGAAAGCATTGCATCTACTTCTTCGTGTCGTCGAACCTTCTTCTTCGATCCTCCTTCTGCTTGGATTAGCACGAACTTTTTGACCGATAACGGAAGCAAAGTCTCAACGTTCAAGGACAGACTTCCGTTTAACCATATGAGAAGAGAGAAATTGAATTTAATCAAGTGGAAGAAAATATTTAACAGTGTGATATTAGTCGGTGGTTAAAACTAGGATAGAAACGATCTAATATTCGATAGCTAAACTCATATTTTGAATCTAGTTTGTCATCGGTCAATGAAAATTGATGTATGTGTGCATATAAGGAAAAGCGGATTATTATAGAAATCTTTTTAACACTAAAATTCATTTATTTTGTTTATAATTTAACCCTTAAGTCAATACCCGGGTACCCGGGTACCCTTTTGCATGTTCTATCTTACATATCTTTTGTATTTAACGACATATTATCAAATCCTTTTAGATCCTCGTTATTTGAGTCTATTTCTATCGATTTATATACTTTAAGATATTTAAATATGCAAAAAAATAAATAAACTTTAACGTTAAAGTCAGATACCCCATTCTTCAACACCCGGGGTACCTGGGTACCTATATGTAAGAATTTAATATTTCTATAAAATTGTAAAGTAATAAATAATTAAACTTATCTCTAGAGATAAAAAATATTATTTAATATATAAATAAACGAATTTATTTAGCTTTTTATTAATTTTAATATAAAACTTATAAATTATACATAAAATATTGCTATATTGAATTTATTCTTGAAAACATGTTTCGCATTTTGTAATTGCTTTTAAATGTTGATCGCAAACTGGTTTATTACACTCTTTACATAATTTTCGCGTTTTTTTCCGTTTTTTATAGACACCTTGATAACAAATATAACATGATCCTACAACAATTTTTTGTCCAGTGGAATCTGCCTCTTGAGTAGACCCACCTGACTCACTTGATGTTGTTGCTCTGATTGTAGAATTTATTGCTTTTCCATAGATGCTTTCGATCGCAATCCGAGTAGTGAAATTTCTCATAATTTGAATATTTTGAGATCGTGCTTTAATCAATGGCATACATAATTCTTCACTTAATTGTCGCAAAAATAATCTGCGCTCGTTTGTCTTTTTTTTTATCATTTTGTTATTTTCATAATAAATTATGTAGCTTGCAAGACTGGTGACATCCAAAATATTAAAAAAAAAATGCAAAAGGCCATCGATTAGTCCATCTGTGGGTTGTGTAACGACCCAACATCTGATCCATTGTATCGACTCCAATTTGTGTTTTATTATAATACTGAACAACTAATCTTGAGCAAAAAAATACACACAGTGCTTAGGAAATATTCAAACGTCCACTCCAAGTCAAGTCTAGTTTGAAACTGACCATTACAAGTAACGAATACTAAGCAGCTGCACAAGAATTTCGGCTATTCTTCTACCTCCTCTTTTTTCCAAAGTTAATATTTCTATAAAAAAAGGGTTTCTCAGGTAGTCCTTAATGTAATGAGTAATAATGTGAAAGTTTCCCAGTATAAAAGTTCGATTATTGAATGATTAACCTAAGCGGGTACCCAGGTACCCCGGCTGTTGAAAAACGTTGTAACGACTGGGTATTGACATAAGGGTTAAATTAACTTACATGGATAGTAAAATTGAAATAATATAGAATGTAACACAAGGAAGGTATCCGGTGCTGCCATCTGAAAATGATCGTTTGTAATCGACGTTTAATAATAGTCGTGCCGAAAATTTCTATAAAAAGGAACGTAAAAGATCGATAAAAGATTTTTTTTCCGACATAGTTTTAATAATATATATTCGCAACTATTATATTTTATCATCGTATCAATTACGATGGATAGTAGCAACTTTTCGCGTTAAATGAAATATTTGAAAGATGCAAATCGAGTGATTATGTTTCCAAGTGGTTTTAAGATTAGAAACGATTCGTTAGACATTTCGTACAATGGTTTACGAAGGAATACCATCAAACGGAACGAGTTTATTTTTTATTATCGAAAAAATGACTCGTCACAATTTGTTAAAACGTATGTATATTTGTATTTGTTTTTTTTCCTTTTTTTTTTATTTTTTTTTATTACAAACGATACGTGCAGAAACATCGATGATCAAACGAGACGAAGTTAGACAGTTTTGAAAATACAATAATCACAGGTATTGTATTTATTTTCATACGAAAAATGACAATAAGAAAAACGTCCTTGCCAATGTGTGTGTATATTCACGAGATTATTCAAAATAATCTTATCGAGGAAATTTATATTCCGATCGTTAGAAATTCGTTGAATATTATTTTGAAAGATTTGCTTTAAGAAATGTGAAAATCCTTCGTACTATTCAATTATAACAACGTTCTCTTATTATTTCATAAAATAAGAAAAATTAGATGCATAAGTGGACACCCAGTATATCGTACGAAATCTCATTGCTACCCCCATCCTCCTCTTTTCCCACCTATCTGAAGAAACAAGGTGTTCATAGTCTTTTGTCTTTCCCTTCTCGTAAAACCTTCACCGCTTGTCGATGAATCTAACCTTAGAACTGGGTTCATAATTATCAATCGTCTTTAGTTTTTTGACGACAAGTTTTATAAATCGAAGGTGATTGGCATGTCAATTATTTTCACCGTAGTATTACCGATACTTACTATCTGGGGAGTAAAAGAGTCATGATTTTCGGATGGTTTATATCTTTCTACTCGACCTTTAACAAATTCTTCCTTTCATGACGAAGAATTTGACGTATTGGTCAAACAAATATATTTACGAATCGAATGATCCCGCTTGATCATCATCGTATCGTCATCTTTCGAAGCCTACTCGATGTCGATGCATTTTATCATCGGTAAGTGACACCTTTCACACGAGTTGACAAAATAATTCGAAAAAAAGAATATACGCGGTTGGGGATAGTATACTTTTTTATTTCCGTTGTTTGTTGATAATTTACGAAGAAGTCTAAAGTCCAACCACACACACACACACCCCTCTCTCTCTCCTCTCCTCCACCACCTCCCTTCCATAATCATTTTTGTTTAGTTGATTATTTTGTTTTAGTTTTTAACTTCTCATTCTCGCTTTAAGACTTGCATCGAATATCGCATTGACGGAGAGAAGGAGAAGATCGGTTTGTTCTGGGTGGTCCTCCAAGTTCCGAAAGAGGAGAGGGTGGCGAACAGAGAGATAAAAGAAGATACTTTTCCTCTTTCTCTCTCTCTCTCTCTCTCTCATCTCTTTTTTCCCTTTTTTTTTTCTTTCTTCTCGACTAGCATCGACGTCGTCCGCGTGCCTCTCGTACCTTTGGAATGTGCCCGATGTCTCTATCCGCTTCTTGCGAGCTTGCAATCGCGAGGACCACACGAATCGATAATTGTCTCTCCTCTTTCTCTCTTCTCTGTTTCTCCTCTCCTCTCTTCTCTTCTCCTTTCGAAAAATGGTTCCTCAAACCTTTTCCACTTCGGATGTTCAGTTCGAGTTTAAACGTTGTTTTTCTGTAACGATACGATGCATCGATACGCGGTTCGAATTCGATCGCGTAATATTGGCTTCAAAAGAGAGAGAGAGAGAGAGAGAAAGAGAGAAAAAAAATCTCCGACCGGTTACGAGTTGACAACAGCAGCAGTAGCAGCACTCAGTGGCAAAAGGACTAAGAAGGACTACATTCTCTCTTTTGAGAAAAGTGCAACAAACTCATTTCTCTCTTTTTTTCCGATAACTTTTTCAAACTTATTATCTCGAGCTAATATATTTGTTTTCTTACACGCAATCTCATTCTCGTAATATTCGCGCTAGATTTTCATTGAACGTCGTTTACTTCCTCGCAAAAAACAGAATCTTACGAATCGAGCTTCTGGATGATGATGATGATGATTATTCGTCTAATTCGCGATTGTTTATTCAGCCCCGGTGTTTGTCTTCTTATCGTTGTATCTTTCTGTTAGTAATCTTACACTTTTGGATTTAAAAAAAATATAATTATGATAAAAACGAAATAAAGAGAAAGGGAGAGAGAGGTAATGTGCCGAACTTGAAAAAGTCGACACTCCTTGTGAGTCATTGTTTTTTGAATGACTAATGTACGCGATCCCCAGCAATCTTGTAAATCTTGCACGTTTTCTTTAACGTTTTAACGAGCATCACGTTTACGAGATAGAACGTGCGCGTGTGTATGGTTGCTTGCACCAAAGAGTTTCTCCGCAAACTACAATCGATACATTTTAATTAAAATTTCTTTTTGTTTTCCCAAAATTTCTTAGAAATTATCCAAACTCTGGCTGAATATTAATATCTCTGAAAAATAAGAGTTTGCGTTGAAATTTAGGAGGAAAAAAAGGAAAAAGAAAAGATTTAATTGATAATATATTAGGTGTTGGAATTAACTCGTAGCGTTATACTAAAGATAACATGAGTTTTAAAGTATTCTGTTTTCACCTTCAAAAACAAATTTATCGTAAACTAGCTCTAACAAGGTTTTATTTTTACGACAAATATTATGTTTTAATTGTTAATAACATCATGTTACTATTATTTCAATATCTTGAGGTTTATCCCAAATAAAGTGTTTTTGCGAGAACGGCACAAAAGAAACAGTTTTTTACATCGTATTGTTACTAGTGATGAAAAGTTGGATACATTATGACAATCCTAAGCGTAGAAAATCATGGGTCAAGCCCGGACAACCATCATCATCAGTGGCAAAACGCAATATTCATGGATCTAAGCTCCTCCTTTGTATTTGGTGGGATCAACAAGGTGTAGTTTATTATGAATTGTTAAAACCCAATGAAACCATCACTGGGGATCGCTACCGGCTACAATTGATGCGTTTGAGTCGTGCATTGAAGGAAAAACTGCCGGAATGAAGCAAAAGGTACGATAAAGTTATTTTACTGCACGACAATGCTCGAACTCACGTGGCGAAACCAGTGAAAACATACCTGGAAACATTGAAATGGGAAGTCTTAACCCACCCGCCGTATTCTCCGGATATTGCCCCATTGGATTACCACCTGTTTCGATCAATGGCTCATGGTTTATCAGGGGAAAAATTATCATCTTATGAGGATTGGCAAAATTGGATCGATTCATGGATTGCCTCCAAGGACGAAGAGTTTTTTCAAAGGGGTATTCGACAGTTACCTGAAAAATGGGAAAAAGTAGTGGGCAAGCGATGGGCAGTATTTTCAATAATGTATTAGGTGTTGGAATTAACTCGTAGCGTTATACTAAAGATGACATAAGTTTTAAAGTATTCTGTTTTCACCTTCAGAAACAAATTAATCGTAAACCAGCTCTAACAAGGTTTTATTTTTACGACAAATATTATGTTTCAATTATTAATAACATCATGTTACTATTATTTCAATATGTTGAGGTTTATCCCAAATAAAGTGTTTTTACGAGAACGGCACAAAAGAACAAGTTTTTTACATCGTATTGTTACTAGTGATGAAAAGTTGGATACATTATGACAATCCTAAGCGTAGAAAATCATGGTTTAAGCCCAGACAACCATCATCATCAGTGGCAAAACGCAATATTCATGGATCTAAGCTCCTCCTTTGTATTTGGTGGGATCAACAAGGTGTAGTTTATTATGAATTGTTAAAACCCAATGAAACCATCACTGGGGATCGCTACCGGTTACAATTGATGCGTTTGAGTCGTGCATTGAAGGAAAAACTGCCGAAATGGAGCAAAAGGCACGATAAAGTTATTTCACTGCACGACAATGCTCGACCTCACTTGGCGAAACCAGTGAAAACTTACCTGGAAACATTGAAATGGGAAGTCTTAACCTACCCGCTGTATTCTCCGGATATTGCCTATTCGGATTAGCACCTGTTTCGATCAATGGCTCATGGTTTATCAGGGGAAAAATTAACATCTTATGAGGATTGGCAAAATTGGATCGATTCATGGATTGCCTCCAAGAACGAAGAGTTTTTTCGACGAGGTATTCGACAGTTTCCTGAAAAATGGGAAAAAGTAGTCGCAAGCGATGAGCAGTATTTTCAATAATGTAATTTTTTACTTTCATTTCAAATAAATCGTTATTTTTTAATTAAATAAACGCTACGAATTAAATCCAACACCTAATACAAAATAAACGAGAGCGTAAAACATGCTTTTAGTTAATTCCTGAATTTGTGTTGTACTAATTCTAAGGATTCTCCTTGTACGTTTCCATTGAAATGATTATCGGTTATGATGATGACGAGTATTACACGAGTTGATGGGTGATAATGTGCGTAATAGACGAGTATGATACAAAAGTAGACTAATTTACATAAGTAAAATTGTTTTTACGTGTCAGTTTCGCGAATTGATGTAGAACCGCATTCGTCATACGTACTATTCATATTAATCGTCTCTCATATTTCGGGACTTCGTACGAAATATGGTTGGTTTTAAAGTGAAACGATGATCGAGTTGACTCATTAATTAAAACTTGCTCTCGAGTATCTTCCCTCTTCTTTTACTCTCTTCATTCGTTCCTTCGTTCCTTCGTTCGTTCCTTCCTTCCTTCCTCCAATTCATCCATTCTTCCTACCCTTGTTATTTTCCTAACACGCGACTGCGTACACGTTTTCCATATAAATTCATCTAGTCACCACTTAACTGCAATTCGTGTAAAACTTCTGGAACGGAAGAAAAAGTTCCTGGCACTCTGAAGACCGCAAACGTCAAACGAGATTCTCAACGATTTTTTTTTTTTCTTTTGTATCTTTATTTAAATTCTATATAATAAGATAAACGAAATGCATAATATTTGTGGTTACTGGCATAACCGAGTCATTGACTCATACTTCATGACTTCCTGATTAAAAAGAATAGAAATTTAGCATAAGTATCTTTAAAAACTGTATGTGGGACAATATTTCTTTTATTTTCTGGTATGCGTGTGTTTCTCTGCACATATACGTATGTGTGCGTGTTATTATTTTTCTTCTTATTATTATTATTTTTTTTTTTTCATTCTAATATTCAAGGTTGTTGTTTTCATGGAATATCGGTTGATTTTATATCGCATACTCGGAAAGAGAATGGGTATACCCAATCGTCTACGGATTTGAAACTCGAATTTTGATAAAACTTCATACATATTATCATCTCGACTATCTTCTCTGTAAACGCTCACGTTTTTTCGCAGAAGATATTTATTATAGGATTCCGTATTTATGTGTTTTGTTAGGTACGGTACCCAATGGAACGCAACACTTCTGAGTAATTATTATTTTTTTATTTCTTCTCCTTCAAGATAATAGTCGATTCAACAATTTTCTACTTATTAACAAATATGCGTATTAAAAGAAATACAATTGAAAAAAACTGAGTATCTGTTCAAAGAAATTATCCATTTCTGTTGATTTTGTTGTCTTTTTCATTTATTAAAAGATCGATCCAACTGCGTAATTTTTCCCCCGTGATTGGTTCTTAGCTATCCTTTTATTTTTCTTCCTCCTGGCAGCGATGGAACGTGACACGAGCATAAGTTTCGTGTTCATCATTATCAGCATTGAATTTCCACGTGATTCGTTCGAACGAATCTTAGCGTGGAAAATTAAGTGCTAGTAATTTTTCTTCATTCTTTTTCGTAGATAGTCACGCATTCGCAGGTTGCTATGTTTTTAACGGGAACAAACGTACCAGTGTCAAGAACGATTGACACGTGATGTATCGATACACGTGATTTAATTCATTTTCCTGTAAATCTTGTCTAAACAAATAAATATATTCAAACTCATCAAAACAATAACAAAACGTTAGGTTCATTCACATATTAAATGTAACAATAGTTAAGAAAAGCAGTAAAATAACATACATCTCGTTAAAGAACTCGTATCAGCAAACCACAAATGTGTGAAATGTTGACGTAGAAAATAATAATAATAATAATAATAATAATAATAATAATAATAATAATAATCTATAATAATCGGTCAGTCTATGATAAGAATATAAATATTAAGTTTGATTAGTTAAGTTAACGGTGTGTTCAAGTAATAACATTTTAATTTTTATGAGTTGGTTAAGTCTGAGAATGATAAGATAAACTATTTACTTTTGATAATTTATTTCTGTAAATTATTAAATAATTAATAAATTTGTTTGTTAGAAAAATAAATAGAAAGAAAACTATCGTTGATATTTTAAAAGTTTTTAAATTTTTTAAGATTCTTTATTTATTTCCCTTTTATGTTCAATTTTCACTCAACTTCCAACTCACAATAATTCCTGTATTTATCTTTCAAAATGTCTTGATACTTTATATTATTTAATTATTTACCGTAATCTGATCGAAGTATATATATTTATCGTATGATTCATTTACCTGTTTGTGTCTAACGAATTAAAAAATACAGGCCTTCCCCATGAATTTTGTTTCGTAACTAAATTTGGAAACGTAACGGTAAGCAAACCCATATGTTTGTGGATTAACCCGAAACGATTGATGGAAATTTTCACTTTCCTAAGATGAAACGTGTTTGAGTATTATTCAAAAATCGCATTATATTTGATAAATAAAATAATCTAGTTTATTTTCTTCTTATTTCTTTTTGAATTAATTTTATTCTGATTAAAATAAATAACAAACGCATTACTTACGATCATCTTTAAAAACAAAATATAGAATTCCATAGATACGAGAAAGGAAGAAGGTAAAGATTGTCACAGCGTGAGTCATAAATCGACACGCGAGAATTACATTTCTGTATACAATTTTATAATAATTTGAAAAAATAATGATTACGAATTATTACCCATCCAATCTTTTGATGTTTACTCACAGTACTTCTTTTTTTTTTTTTCTTGTATTTAATAATAAAAATTATGTAAAAGAAAAGTGATTTTCCTACTTCGTCTTTCCTTATACGCTTCCGTTAAACTTGACCCGAAATAACGTTTACATGACGTATAAAAGTTATGCTAAATAGTTAGTTAACATAATTTTCTCGTCTTGAAATCTTTTTCAAATTTCTTTCTACACGTTGCAATAAGTTTTATACAAATTACTACATCGTAGTGTTAGATTCAAAAGATCATTCATTCAATTGAACATCGAATAAAAATTCATCCACTTGTTTTGTGAACCAGGATCTTTTAACGACTTTCAAAAGAGAAACCGTAGGTTTTAGTTTACTTTGAAAACGAACGTGTTGCGTTGTTTGATGCAACCGACGGACTGTAGACACAAATTCGAAAACCCGTTATTTCTTCGTCATGATTCAACACAAGTATTTTTCTAGAGTAGCTGATGTAATCTAAGTTAACTGGTGTTTGGTTTCATTTAGAATTATATGTTATTAATTAATTATAGGATTATCAATAAATTAAATGATTATTTATAGACAAAGTTATGTATACGTGTACATATTTTTATTATTATTATTATAGTAATAATAAAAATTATTATTGTTGTAATAATAATAATAAATAATATTAAATAATAATAATAATATAAAAATAGATATTTTTTTGTTTTGATCATTTTTATTCAATCATTTACAAATGTATCTGAGAACACTAGAAATAATCGTTTAATTATAATATCGAATTATTCATAAAACTATTAACGCGTAATTTGTTAGCTTCGTTTCTATCTTTAAAAATATCATCGAATCAGGAAAGTCATAAAACGTTAGAAGGAATGACGGTAAAAAGGTGAGGATAACGTAATAATAAACAACACGCTTTAATTTTCTATCCACGTCATTTGTAATCAAAGTGAGCTCTCCATTTTTTTCTTTTAGCTTCATAACTATCGTTCCTACCATCATAGTAAAAGAGAGAGAGAAAGAGAGAATTTATTTCCAAAATTTATTTCTTTTTTCATCGAATAAAACGATTACTGCGAACAAAATTTCCATTAGTTTAGATCCTTCGGAAAGTATTGCAATTAAATACGTAGTTTCAAAATGTAAAGAAACGGGAATAAACTTATGGTCGCGTGGCTTCGATGAATTGACTACCTTTTCGCGAAACTTTGTCTCGGAAATTTCTATAGAGGTAAATAGATACAAAGTGTAATTGTTGGGATTTTGCGGGGAGAGAGAGGATGATAATGTTTACAAAAGAGAACGTCATCGGTTTGATCCAAAAGAAGAGAAGGAAAATTTAGATTTAGTTTATGATTATGATTAATGAAAAGATTTTCAAACGTGTGATATGATTCGATGGTTTAAAATCATCGAAGATTTTTTATGGGAAATCATTTTCCGAAACTCGCTGTAAAAATGATTGAAATGACAAAATTGAGATAAATTATCATCGATGCTCTGAATATTACGCAATCGAGGATGATAAAAATGTAAATCTCGAATAGATTTTCTACAATTATCGATGAAATTGGCATAAACGATCATCTTTGTCGTCCTCGTCGTGATGATCATCATCATCAATATCAACAACAACATCATCATCATCATCATTATCATCATCATTATCATCATCGTTATCCCATCAGTTTGATCCAAAATAAGAGAAGGAAAATTTAGATATAGTTTATGATTATAATTAATGAAAAGATTTTTAAACGTGTGATATGATTCGATGGTTTAAAATCATCGAAGATTTTTTATGAGAAATCATTTTTGTAATAATTTTCAATTTGTGGGGAAGTTAAATGAAGTAATAAAGAAAGAAAGGATACGTTCAATTATTTTTCAATAATTTGTGGTAGTGTTGACTATGCGATTGACTGTTTCTATGTTTATTCAATGTTATTCTTAAAGGTTTCCGTAATACTCATTGTTCGTAAATATTTCTGGTTAGATTATTCTTAGGGATTCTTTTTTATATACATAAAATACATGGTACAATAGATTATCCCTAAAATAGACACAGTAAATGGTTTTTTTCGGTATTTAACAATAAAACTACCTAATCTTGCATATGCTTATTAATAAAAGAGCGTTTTTACGTGACAGATATCTGTTAAATTTTTTACATATTTAAAAAAATAACATAAACGATAGAAAAAATTGATTTTATTAGGTGTTGGAATTAACTCGTAGCGTTATACTAAAGATGACATAAGTTTTAAAGTATTCTGTTTTCACCTTCAGAAACAAATTTATCGTAAACCAGCTCTAACAAGGTTTTATTTTTACGATAAATATTATGTTTTAATTGTTAATAACATCATGTTACTATTATTTCAATATGTTGAGGTTTATCCCAAATAAAGTGTTTTTGCGGGAACGGTACAAAAGAACAAGTTTTTTACATCGTACTGTTACTAGTGATGAAAAGTTGGATACATAATGACAATCCTAAGCGTAGAAATTCATGGGTTAAGCTTGGACAACCATTATCATCAGTGGCAAAACGCAATATTCATAGATCTAAGCTCCTCATTTGTATTTGGTGGGATCAACAAGGTGTAGTTTATTATGAATTGTTCAAACCCAATGAAACCATCACTGGGGATCGTTACCGGTTACAATTGATGCGTTTGAGTCGTGCATTGAAGGAAAAACGGCCGGAATGGAGCAAAAGACACGATAAAGTTATTTTACTGCACGACAATGCTCGACCTCACGTGGCGAAACCAGTGAAAACATACCTAGAAACATTGAAATGGGAAGTCTTAACCCACCCGCTGTATTCTCCGGATATTGCTCCTTCGGATTACCACCTGTTTCGATCAATGGCTCATGGTTTATCAAAATTGGATCGATTCATGGATTGCCTTCATGGACGAAGAGTTTTTTCAAAGGGGTATTCGACAGTTACCTGAAAAATGGGAAAAAGTAGTCGCAAGCGATGGGCAGTATTTTCAATAATGTAATATTTTACTTTCATTTCAAATAAATCTTTATTTTTTAATTAAAAAAACGCTACGAATTAAATCTAACACCTAATACATTATCGATAAATTTTCATAGATGAAAATATACTATAGCGAAACTCGCTGTAAAAATGATTGAAATGACACAATTGAGATAAATTATCATCGATGCTCTGAATATTACGCAATCGAGGATGATAAGAATGTAAATCTCGAATAAATTTTCTTCAATTATCGATGAAATTGGCATAAATGATCATCTTTGTCGTCCTCGTCGTGATCATCATCATCATCAATATCAACAACAACATCATCATCATCATCATCATCATCATTATTATTGCCATTGTCATCTGAAACGTGGTTTTTGTCGCGTATATTCGTTATTACCATAAAGACTTACATTCAATTAATCTTCTGACGACAATGAAGACGACGATGAAGACAACAGTCGAGAGAACGAATCGACACTATCGGGCGCATTGAGTTTGCGAGACACGTTAATTATTACTATTACCGTCATCGTCACTATTATTAGCATCGTACGTCGGTGTTATGTCTACGGAAACGTACGTACGATTACTCGCGTGCACGCACGCGTTGCTGATCAGTTATGCTTATGAGATAGTGAATTTTCTCTGTAAAATCATCATCGTCATGCAGGTTCATCAGACGACTAAATTTCCATTAGAAGGAAGAAGGAGAATTCGAAGTCGAAGTTGTTCCAAGTATGTTTAGAATTGTAATGAAAAAAATAAAAATGGAGAATAAGAGATAGATGGATAGATAACTCACTAATTAACTATGTGAATCAGAAAAAGAAAGATAAGCATAAGAAACGTGTTGTAATTTCGCACAAGGTGTGTGTCATCGTAGTCTCAAGTTTTCCCTTATGCAATGGTCTAGTGACGTTAAAAGATCTTTTGCGTTAAGGAAGGAACTGAAGAATAAGAAAAAGACAAAAAAATTAAACGAGGAAATAGGAAGCAATATGTTGTGTTTGTATTCTCGTGATAATACTTGACTCATAGAAGTTAGAAGAGACGAGCGGGGGGTATGTGAAAACCTCAAGGAAAAATAATTGCCGATGGGAAGAAAACAAAAAAAAAAAAAAGGAAATTTTTTTTTTTGCAAAGGATGTCCTTGCTTATTTGGAACATGGTGGCAGGCAGGCAGGCAGGCAGGCATAATGTAGAAGGAATGAGACACGTTAAGCACACGACGGGGACGACGGCTCGCTCATGAGTCGACGGTTCATGCCTCCTCAACCGGGGACGATCATCATCGTGCTCCTACTACGGGCGCCGTTAGAGTGGGGATAAGCCGGTTGGCATAGGTGGGGGTGTGCGGTTCGCGCCACGGCTAGTTATGAATGAGTCGTGGAGTAACGAAGCACGAGTGGTGGCCCGTGCGGAGGGTGGAGGGGAAGAATCCTTTAGGATTAGAGGGGTGGGCGGAGAAGAAGCCGACGTAGAAGAAGAGTGCCGTGGAGAGAGGGTAAGGGGGCAAGGAAGAGAAGAAGGAGAGTTGGTTGGAAGAGGAGGCAGGCAAAAGACGAAGAAGAGATAAGAAGAGGGTATTGGAGTAGTAAGAACGGAAGGGCGAAAGAGGGGAAAGACAGAGAGAGAGAAAGAGAAAGAGAGAGAAAGGAAGATAAAATGGTGGGAGTAACTTCAGGATTGACCGAAAGCGGGGTGCGGGCCACGTGCTTCGGTGCCTTTACAATCGTATATAGGCACCGGTCAAGCGAGCGGCTAGTACCATACACTTACAGTCATACGCTCGGGGCGCACAAGGTGAAAGAGAAAGAGAGGAAGTAAAGAAAGAAAGGAAGAAAGAGATAGATACAAGAGAGTCCACGGATATCCTACATATACACACGTATAGCAAGGAACTAAGAACGAAGCAGAACGCAGAGAGCGGCAACGTACAGAGAAGAAGAAGAAGAAGACGAAGAAGAAGAAGACGGACAGACAGACAGAGAGACAGAAGTCCACCTTCCACTTCCATTCCCTTACGTAGGTTCACTCCTACTATACGACAACGGAAGAACAGGCTGCCTGCCCCTGGGTCGTCGGCTGCTTGTCTGTGCCAGTCCGTCGTCCGGCGAGACTCAGCCTTCTCCTACTCTTTCTACATCTTTCTCCGTCTGTCCTTCCAAAGAGTGTTATACCTACCTACCTACCTACCTACCTACCTACCTACCTACACACACCTTCCTTCTTCCTTCCTTTTCGCTTCTTCGTCTCTCCCCCACCCCTCTCTCTCTCTCTCACTGATTCTCTCTCATCGGCGTGTGCTTTAACTCGGACACACACAAGAGACGGCGAGAGGTGATACGCTCGACACGCTCGACCGGACGAGAGAACCAAGAAGACCTCAGTCACCTCCTGATACTCGCTAGGGTACGACCTTTCCCCCGGTGACAAACCTAGATCAGGAGAAGGGAGGAACAAAAAGATAAATAAAAAGAGGCGGGCAAGGAGGAGGAGATTTGAGAGTAGAGAAAGGACCACCCTTAAAGATTAAACCCTTTTTTCAATTCTTAATCTTTTTCATTCTTATTATTCTTCTTCTTCTGATTCTTCTTGAGAGTACCCCCGCCACTTTGTCCAGTGCCCACCCCCTCCCTCGAGAAGAGACCCACACACCCTCCCCCCTCGTATAAGAATCAGTGCATCGCGTGTGCCAGGAGCAGTACCGATCGGATTGTGATTCCACGAGCACGCTTTCTTCTTCTTCTACTTCTACTTCTACTTCTAACTTATTCTTATTCTTATTTTGATTTTTCTCCGTTTCTTCATTCCTGTCGACTTGTTCTTATACTTTGAGATTACCGGAGAAACGAGTGCGTGGTATAAGCATTACCATACATCGAAAGTTATACACGCATATCGGTAATATCGGTGATATTTATCCGAAAAGAAGAGAGATATCATCTACGAGGAAGCTCTTGCAAGAAGAAGAAGAAAAAAGATTAATTAATATTTATAGACAAAGATTGATATCAAAGAGACATTAAGAATCGCAATAGAGTCACTCATCCGTCTGGTAGTATCCTCTTTCACGTATATATACTTGGTCTCTCTTTGACGTGTACCGATCTCGCGACACGCGCGTGTGTGCCCTCGAGCAACGAGAGTGTTATTAAAGTGTGATGCGATCATGGTCGTGGATACAGTGATCAGCATCGAAAGAAAACTAATGGCAATGGAAGCTATTCTTCATCGCGATCAGAGGACTACATCTCACAGGGTGGTGTTGAATCTCAAAAATCTAAGTGTTGCTATGACAACGAATAAGACAATGCTACGAAAATCGATTAATGAGACTTCTCAAATGGAAAAAACAATTATTGAAGAGGGAAATGATTTAAAGATATCTCATCTTACCAATAATCTTCTAACTTCTAAAAATGACCGTTCTAATAATTGTTGCGCTATTACCTGCCACCGAAGTTGTAGTCATCATTGTTCAATACGAAAGAACGATGATGTTTCTGTGCATAGACACTACCGACGTAACATGTTCCGAAAGTGCATCAACTCTTCTCCGAACAGTAACTCTTCTTGGATTTTAAAGAATTGGATGAGTAAGGAATTTCTTCATTTATTACATTTATTTTATTTTATTCTTTCTTGTATTTTTTTTTTCATTATTATACATAATTATACATCATTTTTATACATTTTATACACTCATTTTTATACATTAGAAAAAGAAAGACAAATAGGGGAAAAAAAAATGATCTATTGATCTTTTGAATCATTCTTTCAACGATAACGTAAATGATCTTTCATTAATTATTATTAATATTGTAATCTGAATTTCTTTACGTTCAATAATTATATTACAAAGATTCAATTTTGTTCTTCTTATCTATGTTAATCAGAGTAGAACGGTTTTAATAATACGTGTCTCTCGATACTATGTTAAAAAATTTATCATAAACAATATGAAACAATATAATAGTTGACTGATTATAAATGATCTGGCGGTACTACAGTAGTTTCTATCTATCACTGATGTAAAAATATATCCGTATCCGGTAACGGTGATTTCTCCGAAATCATTTCGAATACTTTTCATCATACTTTACGTACATACATTCGTACACATTTAAATACGATTTATGTTTATATCATTGCAAGTTTCTGTATTTATTATTTTGGTTATCATCTGTAAAACTATTCTCATTGAATTAAAATACGATTATCGATAGGAAACTAATTTAATAAACTACATAATTGATATACGAGATTGATCTTTTCAAATAATATGTTTACTTTAATCGAATAGATAAGCTCGTATGAACTTTGAACTATGATTAAATCAATTGTAAGTGGAATTAATTTTTTATAGAATATAAATGAATGAAGTTTAAGATCAAATTACATATTTTAGGATTTTTTTTATTAAATGACGACATATATCAAAAAGTATTCTACTAGGTTTTCCCTTTCTAGATTTTTCCATAAGCCAACCCATCTTCAATGCACGATGCACCGTACGTGAATCGATCACGCGTTATAAGAATGCATTTGTAGGCATTCTTACGTAACAGTTAGCATCTTTCTCCTTTCTAGAGAGACCTTTCTTTCTTTCTTTCTTCCATTCATTCATTCATTCATTCATTCATTCATTCATTCTATCCTCGATCATCGATCCTTGCGATTGGTGAAATGGATGAGATCAAAGGATCAAACCTAACGGTTTGATAAATTTCACAGTGGCGTCCTCTGCCTTCTTACAATTATTTTCTCTTTCTCTTTTTCTGCCATGCTTGACGTCACTTTCGAGCTATCCGATGAACGTATTAGTCATCCGCCTTGTTATGGTCCTTCTTATCGATACATACTTTACTCTAACAGTTGACTTGGTCAAATAGTTTTGATTCTTCTTACAACCAAAAGGAGAACTTCAGAATGATTCTATACAAATCAATCAATTCAATCTTCAGATCATTCATCTCGCGATAGCTATCCTCCCCACTCACCCACCTTCTTCTTCTTTTCTATCTACGTTGTTAGGTTCAAATTCCACTTCACGGGAAAACTAAGGTCATTGGGTTCATTGATAGGAAACTATATCGAGTACTACGAATAGATTGAATCTATTGAATGAAATATGTATTTAAACTAGGTCATTCAAGTATTTTGATACAATGAATTAGAATTAAATAGGGTTGAGGGGAAGGTGAACGTCAGATGGAAGCTCTCACCTGTTGAGCGCGTGCGACTCCCACAGGTGGTTTTCCACAAGGCACAGTAGTCGAAACATTTTCTCTCGCTTTCACTCTCTAAAGAATTATTAGAGTTTTATTTATTTTTCTTAAGGAAAACAAGTTTATTGGTGTTATTGTTATCTTTATTACTCCACCCTTTTTACGAGTTTGCAGAAATCGGTTGTAATTAGAAATTGTTGTAAGAAAACAGTCTTATGATTTATCTGCATTAGTGTACACTATTACGTTGGACGATATTAGCGATAAAACTATTGTTTAGAGTAAAATAATATATTTATGATAATAACTGGACAAAATAAATTACATATATTTATTTATTTATTTATTTTATTAATATTGATTAGAATTGTTAGAAAAATATTGAAGATGTTTAGAAGCTAGGAATTAATAATAAAAGAAAAAAATAGTAGAAAGGG
>JACGTP010000428.1:0-34522 GCA_023678845.1 Mischocyttarus mexicanus
GCCTGTCCTACGTAATCTAACCCTTTGCAAACAGCATGAGAAAAAATCCGTAGGTCTGAGAAGGCCAACGGTAAGTAATAATGATTCCAACATCGTTCTGATACAATATACGTTTTACTCGTTTCTTTTTATAGAGAGAAAAAAAATATATATATTAAAAAAAAAAAAAACAACAAGAAAGGAAAAAAACAAGCAACCCTATTTTACTAACGATTCTATGGTGTATCTATCGAACGTGAGCTGCTAAAGAAAATACAACGAGTCACATACGGTGTATATTCGTAACCAGTTCCCAATGTAAATTTGATATTTAATTGATATTTGCTTGTAAATGAAAAACTTTAATATTCTTATATACAAGGAAACATACTTTTAAGGATTATTAAACATTCTAATCGATATCAAATTTTTATCGCAAAAGAAGAACGTTGTATTGTTAAAGATAATATATAAATTTTACTTAAATAATTATAAAACAATAATAAATTTTGATATTATACGAGAAAATATTGATTATTTCAAATACGCATTAAGAGGTACGAATATTCTTGCAATTCGTTCTGTGTAAAAATACAAAATAAAAAAGAAAGGTAAAAACGTTGAAATTTCATTCTTCGGTCATACGTATTTATAGAATAAATAAAAAAGAAAAGAATTTGTCACCGGGTCATTCGTGGCTCTTTGATCAAACCCCATTTTTTTTTGTTTTATTTCGAACCTTTACTCATCATTCTCTATTCTCTTTTTCGTACGAGCTCTGTGGGCCTGGTTTAGTAGAAGACCCATTTCATTATTTCGGACGTTAATTAATTATTCTCGGCCACGCGCACACGAAGTAATTAATCCCCGCGGAGAGGAGATGAAGAGATCCTCGGCAGGGATTGCCGACACCGAGCAAGGCAGCACCCACCATTACCACCATAACCACCATTACCATCAACACCACCACTACTACCATTCCTGTGTTCCTGACAAATGTGTTTTTTCTGCTGAATCGCTCGGAGCTATTTCTCTCTCTCTTTCTCTCTTTCGTTCTCTTTCTCTTTCTTTCTGTCCTTTTCTTTCTGTTATTTCTCTCTTTCTCTCATACTCTTCTCTCTCTGTATCGAATCTTTCTTGTTTTGGACTTGTGCAATCGATCGGAACGCTTAGGACTCGTTCGAAATGCGATTAATTTTTCTTCCTGATAAATTTGATAACAATTTCCAATTCTTCTTTTTTTTTCTTTTTATAAAATGGGAAATATAGAAATATAGAAAAAAAGGTTTTCTTTATTAGGAAAATAATGAATTAAAGAAAGAAAACGATATGATTGATACGATAAATTAATTCTAAATAATATTTAAATCTACTTGTGACACACATTCATATATATGAAAAGAATACTTTAATACAAATTAATTAAAGTGATCAGAATTCGTTATTTTTCTTAGAAATAATTTGATGATCGTGTTGAATTTTTTGTTTCTATATACAACTAAAACATAAAAATGTAAATATGTTCTGTATGAATAATAATGGAATTAAAAAAAGAAAGAAAGAGTGAAAGAGTAGGAGAAAAAGATTTATCGGTACAATTAATTAAAATATTTATAAATCATTCTGTGTGTATGTGTTTGGATGCGATTTATTTTTGAAATAAATGAGAGAACCATTCCGAACGTTTATTTACATACTATTGGTAGAAAAATGGAAATACAAAAATAATGTATTTTGTTAGAATAAAAAGGAATGGGAAAGAGAGAGAGAGATATATGTTTACTGTAAATATGTTCTCAATATCGTGGTGAAATTTAAACATCTCGAGAATGCTCAGTGAATGTAAATATACCTGTCGGTTAAGACACGAGTCTAGTGTATGTTTAATATACCTTAAGTTGTTTTGGTCGTGATTTCTTCTAAGGCATTTGAAAGACAACAAACACCGTCCGTTTTAATTAAATTCGTTCATTTATACCTCCTCTCTTATCTTTGAATAATTATTTATTTATATTATTTATAAGTATACAACATATTTAACGTTATTTTTAACATCATTATTTCTATTTTCGTAAGATTTTATTAATATTTTTACGATTATTCGAGTTAACATTTTTCAACGATTTCAATTTGATATTAATATTTTAATCATTTACGTATTTAATATAGTTAGTAGTAAAATTATTGATGTGATATTTATGTAATTTCAGACGAAAGTTTAAAACCCATAAAAGTATCGTTTATAATATATCTCTTATTTAAATAAACAATTAAATAAGTCTTTAACACGAAAGTATAATGCATACCTAGTATTAATTGAAAAGAAATGAACACTTACGAAGGTTTGTCTTCATTTTTTTGTTGACTATTCGTTAAATATTTGCAAATTTAGAAAGATATGATCGAAATATAAACGAATTCGCGTGGGATAGGCATTTCGATCCCCTTTTCACTTCTCTTTTTTTTAAAATTGAAATAGGGCAGCAAATAAAAAAGAAAACTCGTGTAATACATACACGTTTTACGTATATAAACGAAAATTTGATAATTTGGTAAATTTCCGGAATCGGGGTTGGGATCTTCCCTGTGTAATAAGCTGAACGAGCAGTTAGAGAAGCATTCATGGAGCTAACGTGTTTTCATCCCGAGGGTTTTTCCCGTCTTCTCTTTTATTAACGCGAAATCGTTCTTCTCGTTTACTCACGATCGATTTTGTGCATATTCGTTCATAGTCCTTCCTCATCGACGCATATGGTCAAACGGTCAAAAAAAAGGAGGGTGGTTTATGGACGAGATGACCAAGTAACACAAAATCAAATACGACAAAAAATCGCTTTATTCGATCTTTTTTTTCTTTTACCTTAACCAATAATATTTTACTCTCCCTCGTTGAATTATTATTATTTAGCACATTTTTTTCTCTATCTAATGATCGTTTTTTTATCTTTTGTTACAATAAACACGATAATAATGCTATAGAAGAAAAACCATATAAATGAGTTACATTTGATAAATAAATAAAAAGAATATTTTAGAAATAATATTCATTTATCTTTTACCGATACAATTATACATTATTCTTTCATTTTTCATAATAATAATAATAATAATAAAAATATTGCAAACATAGAAAAAAGGATAAATATAATTCGTTTAAAGTGAATATAGAATAATAATACGATTAAATATATTACAACGAAAAAGAAATATTTCCAGAGCATAATTTTATTCTAACGAAAGTTAATGGGTATCTAGTTTAAGAAGGAAAAGAGAAAAAGAAAAAATATAGAGAGAGAAAGAGAAAGAAGATAATAAGGTCATAGCATAGTCGTTACACACAGACACACACACACACACACACATACACATACTTACTCTCACCGTTACAAACTTTCAGTTTCACCTAGAGTTTAAAAGTTCCACTTTTCCTTTCCGTCGATGCTTTTTCCCAAAGCATCCTCCTCCCTCTCCTCCTCCTCCTTCTCCTCTCTTAGCTCCTCGTTCGTTCGTAGTTTGTTCCTTTCGTTCGAGTAAACTGGCATAAATCCTGTAGGTAAACTCTCCTGGTTTAGAATTTCGCGTGAGTAATTTTTATAACCGTAAATCAACCTTTCAACGATCTTCCATCGTTGAACACGAGTGTTAAGAAAAAAAAAGAAGAAAATAATATATGCGTAAGATAGAAAATAAAGAAATGAAAAAGTAAATAAGTGGAAGTAAGATGAAAGAAGAAAAAGGAAGAAGAAGAAGAAGAAGAGGAAGAATAATAATAATAATAATAATAATAATAAGTACTGGAAAATGGAGGAACGGTAAAAAGGGGTGTCTAAGAATGCGAGAAAGGTGCACGAGGGTTTAGAAAAAAAAAATAAAATAATTTACAGAAAAAAAACCAACCCCCGTCGACCCATCCCGGAACGGGAACCTTCTTCCTCTTCTTTTCCTTCCTCTTCTTCTTCTTCTTCTTAACAACTTTGAAAAGAAGTGAAAGAAAAAAAGTTGTATATAAATCGTATGCAAAGGACTAGGTGGAAGCGGTCACGTACTTAATTTAGTTAATTTAGATTTTATCCGTTAGCCTTCAGAACCGCATGAAAAAAAAGTCTCGTGGTTCTTCGAGTGTGTATATGCATATATATGTATATATATATATATATGTGTGTGATGAAAAAGAAAAAGAGAGTAAAAGAATATATATAAAAAAAAGGGAAAAAAATATATAACAGGAGAAAGGAAAAACCGGGGTGGTGGAGAAAAGCAAGGATGGTAAAAGAAAAGAAAGAAAGGGGTTGGAATCTCTACGAGCAAGTATTATTATATACTTATTTAAGATCCGGTACTTTGGAGGGTTCCCGAACGGGACTTGTTTTTTTGTTCAATCATTTTTTTTCTGTCTTACTTTTTCGACCGATGACCCGCATTCTCTGGAATTTTTTTTCTTTTCTGTTTTGTCCTACCATCCCTCCTTTTTTTTTCTTTCTTTAATTTCTTACTGGATGATGGATCCTGTACCAATTCCCCCCGTGTACCTACCTCTAGCTTAATCCTTTATTATAATCGGTGTGAAATGATAACCGATCGGTACGCGAGGAGAAGAAGATTTGGCACGACGCCGTCTTGTTTTTTTGTTATTTGCAAAAACAAAACCGATAGGGGTTACGAAAGATTCATCTCGGATAGTAGAAGGAGAAGGGTAAATGATTACGGGAAAGAGAGAGGGAAAGGAAGCCGGTTCTCTCGTCGGTGGTTAAGAGTCAAAAAATTTACGGTTTTTAAATCACGCGAAAAATTATTATGCTCCGATGGGCACGGGTTACTCTTGGTCCCGTGGCGTACGTTTTTTTGTTTGAACTTTTTTCTTCCTGTTTTTTTTTTATTGTAATTTTATAATGAATTAGGATTTAGAACCGTTATTCCTTCTCCTACTTCTTCTTCCGGCTTCTTCTTTGTAAAAAAAAGTATTTTTTCGTTTCGTTTGTTCTTATTACATTTATAATAATAATTAGAAACATTTTATTAACAAATATATTTCGATTCTTTTCTGTATTAATAAAAATAGTTAATTACGTAAGATATTTATTATAAATAAATCAAAAATATCTTTATATACAAAATACAATGTTAAATGTAGCTTATCCTATTAATATTTTTCACTAAACAAAAGAATAGAACAAACTCATGTATTCAATATTGAAATGAAAAAGAAGAAATTAAAGTTAATTATAATTATTTGCTATTATAAACTAAATTAAACTTTACAGGCAAAAGGCAACACAAATTATAATATATATATATATATATAAAAAAAGATAAATTGCATAAAAATTACAATGATTCTATAAAATTCTCCGACGCAGATTAATGCAACAAATAAAAAGAAATCCTACTACAAAAGAAAACAATCAATTAGATCGCGCAAGGTAGTCGTCAAATAAGTTCGAATAAAACATTGACTTTTATTTCTCCCTCACCATCTAACCTACTCCTCTCCCACTCCACGAACAAAAAAAATAAATAAAAGAAAGACAGAAAGGAAGGAGAGAAACGTTTGGAAGAAAAGTCAAAGAGAAAAGTCGAATAGAAATAATGAAAATGCGAGACACACTGACTGGGGGGTGACTCTCGATGGACATGTGCAATTTGACCTGTTGACCTCGCGCGACCATACTACCCTCTGCCGAGGGGTGAAATGTATTTGGGGTAAAAATAATACAATTTACGGGATAATAGGGAAGGACGAGGACCAGGGATGCGCGCAGTATTCAAATACGCTAAAGTTGCACGTGGAGTTGCATAGGGCAAAAATGCAATACGAAGCGGGTGGTTTTCTAGGAGAAGGAACTAACGAACGAACGAACGAACGAGGGGGGTGGGGTAGGGAAAAGAGAGGTGAGAGAAGGAGGAGAAGGAGCGAGGTGGGGGAACGGGATTAAGGGGGGTGGCAAGAGTCGACAGGGGGCCACAAAGGCACCCAATTCTCTCTCTCTCTCTCTCTCTTTCTCTCTTTCTCTCTTTCATTTTATTTTGCCAATTCGGATCGATACTCTCGACCACTTTTAGCCATGAATATGAAAACGAGTCTGTTCTTATTACTCCACGGTCTTTTAATCCGACATCTTTATACAGGTTAAAAAGAAAGGAAAAAAGGGAAAGATATATATAAAAAAAAAAAATGAATCTTGTTGTTCAACGGGAACGAGAAGGAAATAGAGAAGAAAAAAAAAAAGTTACAAAAAAGTACACGGACTATCCAAGGTTGAGGATTTCTCACGACTTCTATTACAGCTGTTACGAGTTTTAACGAAAAAAAAAGAGAGAGAAAAGGGAAAAAAACAGTAGTTCGATTCGAATCTTCTTCTCCGTTAGATTTTTTAAAACATTTTTATCGGAGAAAAAAAAGTAACACATACAGACAAACAGACAGAGAGAGAAAGAGGATAGGCGATTTTCTCACGAAATTTTCATTGTTTTTTTTTCTTCTAAATTTCAATTTGATTTTAAGGAAAGAATAGAATTAAAAAAAATAGAAAGGTAAGCGTATCGTCGATGTATTTCGATCTGCTATGAAGTTTTAGAATAGAAAAATTTCGAGATCTCGGGATTTTAGACTTGAGAAGATGTTCACAGGAAGATGTGAAAATAGCCACGAGGCGTACCTACACCACCATTCGTCATACCGTAAGAGAGAAAGAGAGAGAGAGAGAGATGGAGGATCTTTCCCTTAACGGATATCTACTACATATCTGTACACATATATACAATACATACATAAATACATACATACGTTAGAGAAACGTACGTTAAGTTAAGCCGAGGATCCTAAACGGTACTACGTTAACTATTTCTGTAACCTCCTACAGGGACGTACCCTCTGCGTGTACGTCTTTCAGTTCTCGAAGAAAATCCTAAACATCCCTTTTAACATCCAATTCCCCCCTTCTTTTTCTTTCCTACCCCCACCCATTCTTCTCTCTTTATCGAGTTAAAAAACCTCTCGGAAGATCCTCCCATTCGTTTCAACCCATCTTTATCACCCCCAAAAGTACGTAGTTGTTGTTTCTTTTTATTTTTACTTTTTGTTTTCTTCTTACGAGAATAAGGATGTAATTATTCATTCTCTAATATTCATTGCATTGTAAAATGTTGTGAATAATTTCATCATAATTTATAATTGAAATTAGTCATTTATTTGAACGAGTTAACATATTTGGTCGACTCGCATAAGTTTATCATTGATAGTATAAAAATGCTATTTTTGAGTCACCTCATTCTTCGTACATACGGGCGATACGTAAACGAGATATCGTTGGAAATGATAAGTACCTCTCTCTCTCTCTGTTTCTTTCTCCTTCTCTTTTTAAGAAACATATATACATAGATATACATATTGGGACACTCGTTATCAACGTTACGTGCGAATACGAACTTAGCTATTGCACGCAAATCCGATCTTCGATAATAAGCGAGCAATTTGTAAACGATAGAAAGCTACGTGATTACGTGTACCGTCTTCTGTTGTTAATATAAACGCGTAATATTCGAATACGTGGTGTCTGCAATGAGAATCTAGAGATAGTATAAAAGAGAGAGAGAGAGAAATATTAATTATTATCTAATGGGAATAATTAATTAGCGATCAGTTGTACACGATTAGTCGTTCAATTATTCTTTAATCCCTATTTATCTCTATTGCTATTTAAATGAATTTTTATTCTCATTTTTTGAAAAGAAATATATATACAATAATTTTTACCATTTAATTTTTTATAAATAATGAAATATATTTGAAATGTTGAAATAAAAAATAGTTGAAATATTTATACAGACGAAGAAAAGATGATCTTTACCTTTCCCCAAGAAGCAAACGAAGCTAAACGAGAAACTCCGATCTGGGAACGCTTGATTTATGATATCGTGCGAGACGCCACGAAACCGTCTTGGATGATAGATGCCTTAATTGACGTTTCGCGGTTGGTTAATTATAATTATTCCGGCCGGAAATAATTAAAACGATCGGCCGTCGTGGGGTCTAATGAAACGAGAGAAGCGCTTCCCTTAACTCGTCTTCGTGATTTCGCGTTATAATCTAGGTACTTTTAAACGAAAAGTAGTCCGGAAGTATATCTCAAAAGGATACTTTATAACTTACCTTCCTAATCAATTATAACAATTTACTTACATACATACATACAAATATATTTAATTCTATATATGTTTTCTAAATATTATTATTACTCAAAGGGAGAATTAATTTTCTTACATTTGAACAAAAATATTCTCTATTTTAAAAGGAAAATATATATATATTCACAAAGATTATTTTTAATAATTATAATTAACAAAATAAAAGATTATTCTCTTATGCGATTGAAATTGTAATTAAATAATTTATTCTAATAAATTAATTTTAATATTATTTTAATTTAATAATAATATAATATTTTCTAACAAATTGTTATAATTAAAAAAAAAGATTATTCTCTCTTATTATCGAAATTGTAATTAAATAATTTTTTTAAATAATTAAATATATTTATATTTAATACGATGTTATAGAAAAATACAAAATTAATCGTATTGTAAAAGATTGGTTGGTACACCCAATTCTATTTTGAGTAGTTATTTTTTTATAGAACATGGTTCGATATCTGGTTACGTTTCAGTAACGTTTAGTATTCCTCTATCCAAAGGATTTGTGAAGGTATTGACCGGTGGCCCTCTTGGTACAACTCGGTACCAAGGCCTCAGTCTATATAAGCCGGTGCGGGTATATGGCCATACGTACTGGCTGGCACCGACTATCGAACAAACTGACCAGTAGTCACGAATATCTAACCGAGGCTAACCAGGTAAAACTACCTTCCCACAAAAGGATACTTCACCTGTTATTCGCAGGTGAATAACAACTGGGCTGTATTATTCATTTGATTTATCCACCTTTTAGAATATTCTTATACAGTATTATAATTATATTATTTATTACATATCATTAATTTTTGTTATCAATTTTTTAATAATAATAATAATAATAATATTAAGTATACTGGAAAATACTTTTTTTTCAAAATTAATAAATGAAAACATGTCATTCAATTATTAATACTTCGATAATTAATATATTTTGTTTAAATATTATGTAGATATATTAATTAATCAATTTTAATAATAATATTAGAGGGGTACAGGAAAGTATATTCTTGTCTTTGAAAAATAAGAATATATAATTTAAAATAAACTTAATTTTTATATAAATTATTTATATTCGAAGTTTCAAAATTAAAATCAAGTCTGCTATAAATAATAAATAGTTTATTTCTCTGCAATTTCGTAAACGGAATCGGTTTTATTGACAATAATAGTATCAGGGATACTTGAAAATACTTTCGTAATTAAAAAATGGAAAAATATAATCGAAAATATTCAAACATTTGAAATTACTTTAATTTCTAAGAAATGTACCTACCCCTAATAATTAATATACTATTACACGTTAGACAACAATTATTTTTTTCTACTTTATATTTATTTTTTCCCTATATCAATGATATTTTCTTTTTAAAAAACGACAGGATGTGCGAAGATCGTGTAGTTCGTCTTTCGGCTAAAAGTACTTAAAGATACTTGAAGTAACATGCTCGAGTGCGTCAGAGTTCTTTAAAGAATCGGTTGAGAGAGACGGGGACATTTTTAAAAGAAAATTCTTTGTCCTCTATAAGAAGTAAAAAAAAAGCAGGAAAGAAAGAAGGAAAGAAAGATAGATAGAGATAGACAGATAGATAGATAAATATAAAGGAAGGACAACGAGGATTATTTTCGGGGAAACGCAGTTAGGTCAAAGCATCTTTCTACCAACTTGAAAGAAAACGTACGTTTGAGCAATATTGCGCTCGTGTTCACGAGTGAACTCGAGTAGAGATCTTTGGGTTGACCCTTTTGCGCGAGAAAAGACTACGACTACGACAACGAAGACGATAAAGAAAAAAGGAAAATAAAAGAAAAGGAAAAATAAAGACGGAGAGAGTAGGTGAGTTGAGCGACAGTTGCGCAAGGGGTCGGTCTGACAACGGTGAAAGGAAATATAAAAAAAAAAAAACAGAAAGAGAGAAAGAGAGAAAGATAGTTCCTCTCTTTGGATGTTGGAAGGGCAGAAAAAGGGTTCGTGAATAAAAAAAAAAAAGAAGAAGAAGAAAAAAATCATCGGCCAGGATCTAAGATAGAAAAAAAAGATTTGGTCTGCCCCTTTCGCACCCCTCATTTGATATCCTTCTCTCTTCTTTCTTACTAAGATATACACATACCAATACACGAGAAGCCTTGCGTTATCCTTTCTTGAGGGGTAAAACTCGAGGAAAAGTGTGGGCCTAGAAAACTTTGACGATCGTGACTACGACCACGATGACGACGAGCTGGAACGATGACGATGATTATGTGAGTACGAGGAAAAAAGGGGAGGGGAGGAGTTTTTGCAGCTGGCTCAGGGAGTCCCGATTTACGAGACGAAAAGGATTCTGGAGGCTGGGCTTCTTCTTTCCATTCTTCTGTGTGGACGAACGAGCTCGAAAGGACCTGCGATAGTCCATACATGCATGCCTCTAGGATGCACCTATGACCTGATCCTTCCTTCTAATTCCTTTTTCTCTCTCTCTTTCTCTCTCTATCTCTCACTCTTCTTCTTTTTCTGCTTTCAATTCATCTTAGATTCTCAGGTATCCACTTATCGTTGCCGTCGATATTCTCTTCTTCATTTGATACGAAAGATATTCTATACTCTTTTCCCACATATGGGGAGAACAATTTTTATACACCCATTAGGTTCTCTCGTGTGTTCCATTTTCTTTTTCTTCTTATTCTTCTTCTTTTTCTAATTCTTTTCTTTTTTTCGTTTTCATTTTTTTTATTATGGAATTGGGTTAACGAGCGATTGAATTATTCATTGGAAAATTATTATTAATTAGTGTTATTAGTAGTAATTATTATTATTATATACTTTACAATGCAAAGAGAGAAGGAATTTTAATTCATTCTGTACTAACTATTACATAGTTTGCAACTTTTATTATTTTTTTTCTATTTCTTGTAACATTTGATTGAAATTTTCAAATACTTGGAAGATTACATATTATAATAGAATAATTAATATAATTATTTCATTTTGGTAATTTATGTATTATTATTGTTATATTATCTTACCTTTAAAAATAGAAGATTTTTAATATATTCACTTCTATATTTTAATATTCTTTAAATTTTTCTAGAAATAAGTTTGGATTTATTCAATCTTACTCCTGTAACTTTCGTGTACAATTGAATAAATCGTTTCAATAATTAAACAAAATTAATTCTCTATGGAATTAAAAAGAATAAGAATATTTGTAATATTAAATTATTTATTTCCCAATCGAATAAAAATAATTTAATGTATGGTATACTAAAGATAATATTTTGTATTCCTATTGGTACTCATGATCGTGTATCTCCTCTCGAATGAATTTCTAGGTCACATCCATTGATGTACCCTATTGTATACCAGCATGTTTTTTTTTGTATTTACGAAATTCGTCCGTTCAATGTCCTCCTTCTCCTCCTCCTCCTCCCCTCTCCCTCGGGAAACATACCCTCTCGTGTCCATCGGGATGCAGGACAAAGTGTACAGAAAAGCGTTCGACAGGATTATGTCACATGGTCTGGCACGTTTATTTTCTCACTATCTCTCTCTCTCTCTCTCTCTCTCATTCTCTCTTTAGGGTAAGAAACGAGATTCGTTTTTGTGGTCCAATGAGAAACGTGAAAGATCACAAATTGCTCGGACAATTTTCTATGGGGGATCGATCTTCTTTAATAAAAACGCGGAGATCCGTGGGACGTATGATTCAAAAAGAAATCGCCAGGCGCGAAACGAAACGGATTCTTTTTCTTTTTTGCTTCTTCTTATTTTTCTTCGTCCTTCTTAACTCCTGTCTTAAAAATTCTTCGATTATATATTTTCTTTTTATCGTTAGTTTTTGGCAGAGTCAATATTTTTTCTTCTTATTTCATTATTAATAATATTAAAATATATATATGTATATATATTAAATTCTAATAACTTGATAAACAATTAGAAATAAAAGAGTATGTATCTTTAGTGGGAGAAAAAAACATATCATTAAATGGAAATTATTATTTTTACAGAAAGCATTTGTAATATTTTGAACGTATTCAATTCTAACAGTAGTTTAATACTAATTAATGAATTTGGTGGTATAAAAATAAAAAATAAAGTAATTAAATTAAAATTATAAGTATATATATAATATAATATATTAAAATGAAACACGTAAAAAATATATGCATATTTCGTACATTTCCAAATACCGAAATGTCAATACGTACAAATTAACGCAAAAATAAATATATAACTAAAATTTTGTTCCATTTTCATATTTAAAGGATTAAAAAAAAAAGAAGATATTAAATTTTTAAGAGCTCTATAAAGAAATCGTCGAGGACAAAAATATAAAATGGTAACGCGTAGAATCAGTCGAAAAGAATAATAAGTAGAATCGTTTTGAAGAGAATCGTGCCAGTCTTATCTCGTGCAAACGTCGTCAGAATCAAAGTATACAAGCAACGATACATCCCCGGCTTTCGAAGTTTTGCATTTAGGTGAATAAAAGCATCACGTGATGGAGTTTTCGATCGGTAGAATACGAGGAATGATTTAAACGATGGATCACGACATCGACTTACGGGGTCACCGTATCTTCTTCTTTCTTTCTTTTATCCGAACAAAAAAAAATAAGAAAAGGAATATAAAATAAAATAAAAGTGAAAAGAATACAAACTAAACCAAACCAAACCAAACTAAACGAAACGAAACGAAACGAAACGAAACGAAAAAGAGGAGAATGACGTAGAAAACGACAACGAAACGAGGCCGAGTATTCTATCCTCGTCTTTCTCATTAAATACCCCTACCCCTTCTCATTTTATATCTAAATGTGTATGCATATATACGTAAGTATCTATGTTTGTGTGTGTGTGTGTGTGTGTGTCTGTGTATATAAGAATACGGTACAATAAATTAATTCTAGTCCGAAAAACCTCCGTCCGGAATTTTTTCGTCCGTGGTCACGCAGAAGGTGGCGTCGCCAACGCAAACGGGGGAGCAAACAATTGTACAAATACCGCCGTATTTCATGATAACACATGTACAAACAGCCTTACGTAAAGCTGGCAATTACGATAAAACTGGACGGGCGAGAAAAAACATTTCTCTCCGTTGCCGTGCGCTTTTCGTGCACACATAAAGAGAGAGAAGATCAGGCGTGGTTACTAAACACACGTGTGTGACCCTTTTTTATTTTATTTTTTGGTTTTTCGTTTTACTTATTTATCATTTTTCTTTTTTTTTTTTATTTCCACACTCCCACTACTTTTTTTTTTTCTTTTTTGATGCTTTCATACAGTAGGTCATTTTTTATAACTTCTGATAAAAAATTCGATTCAATTCTATGCGGTATATTTATATTTAAATTACATTAACTTGGTTAAAAATCGTACATTTTCAAATCTAATTCGTAGTAATTTAAAATATTTGTATTTGAGTGTACAGTGATAGTTCGAAAATAGTTTTCTACAATATCGACAGTAATGAATAGTATTGGCAGCGGTGTATAAATAGTTGCCATTTTACAGGCTGTCTGATAGATTTTATTTTTCTCCTATAATTTTTAATCATTAAACACACATAAACGCACAGGCTTTTTTGCAAACGAGTAACATCGTTCCTCGTATTATTTTAAACAATTATTAATCATTAATAAAAAAAAAAACAGAAAATACAGAAACATATAATTGATCTATAATGAAATACACAACGAAATAATTCAAAATCAAAATTAGACGAAATTGAACGATAAAAAATATTTCGTTAGAATATAAAAATCGCTTGTTATTAAATAAAACTCATTACACCCTTAGCGATTTTCTTCAGAAGTAATAAAAGACAAAAGAAAAGTATAGAAAAGAAAAGAAAAGAAAAGAAAGAGAGGGACATAATCCCCGAATAGTTGAGGCGCAAGGAGGTCAAAGTTCAGTCTCTGGGAAACGAACGCAGTCGACCTCTATCGTGAAAAGTATCAAGCCCCTGAACTAGAGAGTTAGGTAGCTGCCCTGAAAACATAAGGGGTGGGGTAGGGGGAGTGGAACATGCGCCGAGCGTACGTCAGGCATCTGCCGTATCGATCGGGTGAGTGAGCCTGGAGTGAAGTCGAGCCTAGGAGCATACGAAGGAAGGAAGAAAGGTAGGAAGGAAGGAAAGGGCTTGTAGGACGTGGCAAAAGGGATAAGTAGATAGCTAGCTAGGTAGGTAGATAGGTAGATAGGTAGATAGGTATAGATAGACAGAAAGAGAGAGAGAGAGAGAGAGAGAGAGATGGAAATAGTGGGAGTGAGAGTAGGGGAAAACGTAGCACGTAGGTGAACGAAAGGGGGTATCTTTCTTGGTGTGCTCCTGCGGCTAGGCAACCCAACTTACATGAGATTACGCGGAGCCAATAGCGTGGCAGGAGCGCCCGTCAAAGGCATATCTCAATGTGTGGCATGAGCCCAAGTCTCTAAAAGGGGATTAGAGCTCCTCGTATTCCAGGATATGTCACCCACGTTCGCTCCTAAAGCATATGTGTGTTCCTTACTTGTATTGTATATATATAGTGTATAAGTTGAACACCCACCCAATGCAACCACCCACGGAACCCACCTCGTGTCTCTATATATTTCGTCGCTTGTACACGCGTACACAGGAGTAGGTACAGGAAGTCTTTGCTCGAGATACGGATTCACGAAGGCGCGATCAAAGGCGAATAAGGGAGACAGAGGGTGGAACGGGTAGGGTGGAAAACGGGGGTGAGTAAGGGGGGAGGGTGGGTGGAGAAGAAGGTTCGGGATGCTAAAGGATAGCGTTTTTCCTCGTATAAAGCAAAGTACTCGTTCTCCTAGTCGATCCTACAGACTCTCTCTAAGGTTCCCTTTTATTCTTACAAAAAGATTCCTTACGCGCGTGTTAGTTCGGGCCCCTTGTAGTATTAAAAAAGAATCGTCTTTATACGATATATATATAAGGAACGTTACAATATAAGAATAGAATATGTTAGAAGAGTTTGAATAAAAAAAATCATACTTTATAACAATTTACTTCTTATGCTTCTTTTTCTATATTCGTTTCTTAGTTAAATATATTTCCACTCTCTCTTCTCTATCGTTTTCTGTTATTGCTGTTGTTGTTGTTGTTGTAGTTATCAAATGAAAGAAAGGAAAAAATAAAGAAGGGAACGTAGAAAGAATGAAAGAGAGATTGCCAAGTAAAAGTCGAGGTTAAAGTTATCGCCCGGAAAAAAGTTCCTTGCCTTATCCAACGTTACGAGACTCCAAAGAGAAATAACAGAGGAAAAAGGTTCTCAAAGTCGTCGACTTTCACCCTCGGCAATTATGCCGGCGCGCTTTCGATTTTTCCGCCAGTTACGACGGAGTCCCCGACCGTAAGTTAATTTGAATAAATTTCTAAACGAAGGTTCTCTTTTTCTCTCTCTCTCTCTCTCTCTCTCTCTCTCTCTCTCTCTTCTTTCTTTTTTCTTTCTTTTTAGAGCTCTCGCTCTCTTTTACTTTCTTCTGTCTCTCTTTCTCTGCCTCTATCCGCGTGGTGCCGTAAATCGCGACTTCACTTTCAACACTTTTCACCTAGTTGGCGCGCCGCCAGTACCAAGACGAGGGGGGTGGTAGTGGTGGTGGTGGTGGCAAGGGGGTTTTAAGGGTGTTGCTGGTGGAGGTAGAGGCGTAAAAAAAAAAAAAAGAAAAAGAAAGGAAGGGAAAAGAGAGAGAGAGGGGTAGGATCTCAACCAAGAGAGAAACTTTACTTTTTCGAGGCGCGAAAAGTTCTTCCCCTTTAAGACGGTGGACTTTTCAGTCGGTTCTTGCAACGTCATTTTATCCGCGTTACCATTCCCGCGTTCCCTTTACCAAAAAATAAAAGGATAAAAGTATCAGGGAGAAGGGGGAAGTAGAAAACAAGAGAGAGAGAGAGAGAGGGGGTGAGAGTGAGAAAAGGAATCTTCGTTCTTATATAGATAGCGGAATCGAACACGCTTCCTGATTTCTTTGATCTCTCCTTATAGACTTTTATATATCATACGGGACAGCTCCTGTCTCTTGTAAAAATTTCTGCACCGTTGGCCCCTTCAATATACTCCTCTCCTCCTCCTCCTTCACCCTTAAACCCATCCTCAGCCCTTCTCAACCTTCCCCAATTCCTGTGTTTACGCTCGGATTCATCTTGAACGATCTTGTTTCCTTGATTATTCCATCGATAAGTAATTAAGTTCAATTATTTTTATTCGTTTTTCGTAATACATTAAAGATTTGATAAATTATATTATTGGAATAAGGAAAGAGTTAGGATTGGAAAGAAGTTTTATTATAATTTTTATCCATAAGAAAATAAACCAAATAGAAATCGATTTGTAACGAATGATAATGTTGTAGAAAATATAAAACGGATTGTAGATTAATAAAAGAATTAAAGAAAGTGAGATAAAGTAGAAACTTAAACCGATAGAAATTGAGGAACCGCAGTGTCCAGTTCGTCGACAGGGTGGACATGCGCGTGGAAAGAGCTTACGGTGGTACGGAATCGAGGCAGCCCATTGGAGCAGAGTTGTACACTGGGGCGGGTTCTAAGCCGGTTTAGGGGCAGTTTGCGCGGAGAAACCACCCTCTCTGACCATGGGGGAGGGTGGGTTAAGGTAGGAGTAAGGATAAACTATTTCCTTGACGATCCTGACCCTAACGTGTTTCAGGTGTATCTTATGGTTGGTCGAATATAAAGACTGAATATATTTCTTCTTCTTCTTCTTCTTTTTTTTTTAACAAGATTGTGGCACGTGCCTTGTAGAATAGGTGCAGGTGAGAAGAAGACAAACGGGTTGACTGGACGGACGGTTATAAAAAAGGACAACGAAATTTAGATAAAGAAAAAGAAGAAGATAGGAAAAGAAAAGAATAAAAATAAGAAGAAGATGTTTTCACGGATGTCGTGTCTCGCACGAGGCAACGTTGTGAATGGCCGAGCGAGAGAACCCGGCCGCCAAACAATCGATATATGCGTTCAAAATGGCCGCCAGGAACGCGACTCAGCCCACTTCGTCAGCCACCCTCTACTCTCCTCTAACCCTCCCTCGCTTTTACCTTTCTCTCTCTCTACTCTCTCTCTACTCTCTTCTCCCTCCACATGGACTCTCTCTCTTCTCTCTCTCTCTTTCTCTATTACTGTTACTCGTTTCATCCCTCTCACGTATGCCCCCGAAGCTCTTTAACTCGGAGACCCAGCCACTGACTACTGCCAACCAGCCAATACTACCCACCCTTATTCCACCCTATCTTCTTCCTTCTAACTCTCTCTCTCTCTCTTTCTCTTTTATCTTTATCTTTTCCTCTCTTTCTATATTTCTCTCTTTCTCCGTTTCTCTCGAGGGACGTACGAAACGATGCTCTTTTCCCTTAAAAATAATGCTGTCACAGATAAAGCGTCGAAATTTATTACCAACCCTCCGGCATTGTTAGTATGCGTGAGATGCGCAGAAATCGTCGTCCCTTTCTTTTATTTCCTCCCTTTTTTTCTGTTTCCATCTTTCTCTATCTATATTTTTCTCTTTCTGATACGTACACACATTCTCTCTCTCTCTTTCCCTCTTTTTATCTTTCACCGTAAAAATTCTAATTCGTTCGATTCGTAACGTTAGACTACGTCGAGAAGAAAAAGGAAGTAATCAAGATTCTAGCGTATCGGGGGTTATTGTACCCTCTTATTATCTTTTGGCCTTGATACTTTTAACGTTAGAGAAACAGAGATAGTAAGAGAAAGTAGTAGCTCGATAAAAGGTAGGAGTTTATTAAAATATAATGGTGTTATCAGAAAGAATGAGAGAGTGTGTGTGTGTGTGTGTGTGTCAGAGAGAGAAAGAGAAGGGAGCACCGTCAGCTTTAAGAGGGAAGTTTTCTTAAGTGTTCTTAATTAGAAGAGACCTGTTGCTTCGGAAAAAACCAGGTCACGGCCGTAGACACGCCGACGACGACGACGACGACGACGACGACGACGACGACGACTACGACGACGACGCAGACTCAGCCGGAACCCCCAGACTCTCTCTCTTTTTCTCTCTCTCTCTCTCTCTCTAACTCTTTATTTCTTTTTTCTTCTTAGTTTCTTTCTTTCTATCTCTCTCTAACTTTTCCGAGAGTCATTATTTTCTTCTTCTTATTCTTCTTCTATAACAACTCACCCCACTTCTTCATTGAGTTCCTTCTCCATCCTGTCTACTCTTTCCTTCCTTCCTTCCTTCCTTCCTTCCTTTCTTACTTTCTTACCTTTTTTCTTATTTTTTTTTTAGTTTTTTTTTTCCTTTTCTCTTCTTATACTTATCCTTGTTAATCTAAACTACCGCAATACTCCATGGGAATATTTAACAGACAACACTTCTCTCCTTTTTCTTTTTGCAGTCTTTTAAAAAGTTTTAGAATGAATGGAGAACTCGTGAAATGAAAAATCGAGTAAGACGATGTTGAATAATTTGGATATGATTTTTTTCTGTTTGTAATATTTTTTTTTGTGGGAAGAAAGATGATCTATTTAATCGATTATTCGATTAGAAGTAAATATTCTTACTCTAGGAATCTTTGAAGAAGTTAACGAACGAATCGACAAAACTCACGAGTGAAAAATGGTAAACGACGATACAGAATATTTTGAGGGAATAAGTTTTGTAATACGTAAGATGATTTTTTGTATTGATTATTCATGAGATAACATTTTTTTGAAGAGTCTGAGAATGAGCGAATACTAACGAGTGAGAAAAGTAAAAGATGGTTGGAATTTGGGGAAATAAATTTTGTTTTTTTATAAAATGATATTTTTTTTTACTATCAATTTTATTCATTAGAAAATATTCTAGTATTGGAATATCTTTTGAAGAATCTCAGACTGAATGAAAACTCGTTTATGAAAAGAAAGTAATGATTCGAAATAATTTAATATCATTTTAGTAATTTAAAGGGATGATTGTTTTGATCGATTATGAGTTCAAAAATAATACTTTCACTGAATATTATTTTGTGTAATTTTTGTAATATAAAAGGAATGATATATATTTTATCGATTACTTTCACCCTACATAAATTCAATATCGTCCTATTTTTATTCATAGCAAATATTTAAGCCACGGTAAAATTTCACACAATTATTAAACAAACCACACTTTCATAAGCCTTTCAAAAAAAAAGTCTTAAAAATGAATAGGAGAGTTTACGAATGTAACCAAGAAAATGATCGTTCGAGATAATAGTCTTTAATTCGAGTTTCATTCTCCAAGAATAACTTTTAATCCATTACTCGTTCTATTGAAATTTTCTACAATTATCTTATTTCACAAAAAAAAAAGAAGAAAGAAAATAGTACGTAATTAATTATAAATTTTAAGAATAATCTCTTGCGAATAAAACTCGTTCGAATCTATTCACATCGTCAACTTTTTAAAACTCTTAAGCGATACCCCCGAAGGAATATTTAACGGGTTAAACAAAAAAAAACAAAAAAATAAAAATACGACGATAGATAAAAATTGTACGTCATAATATTTGTCATATTTTTACAAGAGGATCATCTATTATTGAGAATTCATTCAAAAATATTGCTACACTCGTAGATAGAAAAAAATGACACAGTTCTGTTTGCAAGAGCAGACGTATCGCAGCTGCAGCCGTCGCTTCCGTTCCAGATTCGCGTGCAACAAAAAAAAAAAAAGAAGCAGAAGAAGAGTGAAAGAAAGAAAGAGAGAGAGAGAGAGGGAGGGAGAGAATGATGCAAATTCTTTTCCTTCCTCGACAACCCCAATAATAAGCAGAGACGGTAAAACGTTTCTTTTAACGGTTTTTTTTTTTCAACTCGAAGACTGTAGAAAGAGAGAAAGAGAGAGTGAGAGAGGGAAAAAGAGAGAGAGAGAGAGAGAGAGAGAGAGAGAGGGAAAGAGAAAGAGAAATACTGTCAAATAAATTTGAATATCGATGCCCATTGAATCCGATCGAAGGGTTCGTCAGAAGTCTCCTTTCACGAATAGGAAAAGGGTTGCAATTTGAATATTCTCGCCGGGGTAACTAGGAGGTATGTATCTTGGCCTGAGAGGGGTGGGAAGGTGAAGAGAGAGAGAGACAGAGAATAAAAAAGAGAGGAATACTGGCTGGAGTAACGCAACCCTTTGCTTTTTTTACTATTTGTATACTTCGCGAAATGTATTGTATCCGCGAGGAAAACCCAACACCCAGCCACCAGCCCCGGAGCCATTCTGTTCCATTATTAAAGTAATCAGCGTCATTGTGACGGGTGTTCGGTTTTGACTAATACCTTTTATGGAGAAATAACTGGGGGGTTGGATCGAACTTCGATTGGCAGGTAACTAAAGAAATTTTCTTTATTTTTCTTCTTTCCTTTTCTTTCTATAGATTTGGAAAATATCGAAACGAAATTAAATGAGGTGTATATAAAAATTTGATTACTAGAAAAATTAGAAAAGAATTAAACAGAATTATAATCAATCCAATGTTACAGGTAAAAGATATAATTTAAAACAATTAAAATATTCTTTTACGAAAAAAATGTGAATATAATATTGAAATTAATTTAAAGGCAATTATTTTAATAATTATTATATAATATTTTAATCATGAACCGAGATAAGAGACTGTCTTTAAAAACCATTCGATCGTATATATAAATAAATGAATAAAAAATGGGTGAAAATGAAACAAATCTACTTCACAAGTTAAATAACTGATTTGAAAAAAATTGGGATAACAAAAGAAGATTCGCGCGAGAATGAATAAAATAAAGAAAAAAAGAAAAAGAAATACAGGAATTAATCCAGGTAAAGAGAAAAAAAAATTAACTACTGTTAGAAAAATGTCTACAATTGTCCACAATTAATTTCATCGAGATAAGATTTTCAATGATAAGATTTCGATTTAATGACAAGAAGATATTGAAATTCGAATGAGATAGAAAAACTCGTTGAACGGGGTCGGTCGGTCGGTCGGTCCGTCGGGTGAGTTAAAAAGAACGAGCGTAGTTTAGAAGAGCCCTCGAGAACGACGCAGGCTATCTCCAAATCTTGGTACCCATCGAGTGCCCTCAAAGATAAAAATCAAATTTCTATACAAGCGAAAGGTGCGAAACCCGTGCATGCATGGCTGACCTTATTGTTAGTCTCGGTGACGTCTTAACTAAGTCCTACATACACGTATCTATGTACATAAGTAAAAGTACGTGTATATATGGGGAAAAGGATAAAAAAGAGAAATCAAAAAGGTCGAGAAACTCGTTACGATCACTATATCCTCTTTATTATTTCTTTTTTTTTTTATTCTTTCAACCCACATCGGTCAAACCTATCGTGATCTTTAACATCTGTCCGTGATGAACAATAACACTTCAAACGAGAAGCTTATTATACTTATCATTTTTATTTAAATATATATATGTGAATAATCAATTTATTTTTAAGAGGAATATATATTTTTTTTTCTATAAGAAAATGTATGGTTGTCCAATAAGTTCGCGCGACCGATTTAAGATAACAAAATATTACTACTTTTATATTTTAACACAAATTTTATAAATCTGTACACACGAACTTTCCTGCTATCTCTCTCCTAAAATATATTTTTATTTTTATGTCATATAGATTTTGTATAATATAGAAATATTATATATATAAAATAAAATATGATTGCAATGTGATTTGAATTATGGTCTGATCAAATTCGTTGTATTTCTCTTTGAAGGAATCAACATAATTTATCATCACTCGTAAGTTATGACTATAGTGAAGCATCCTATCGAAAATCCATTATTGTCGAAAGTCGATTCGATAGAAAGTAAAAGAAAGAAAGAAAGAGAGGGGGAGTCGAATCGAATTTTTTACGGGATGGATAACGAGCTTTCTCTATCGAGATCATTAATTATGGTTGTAGGTAGGGATCCTAGAGATCTGTTCGTATGAAAGTCACATTACGATAAGCAATAGTTGTCAAACTTACTGTGAGAGACTACCGACCATGTTTGAGATCGTTTCTCCCCACTCTTTCTCTCTCTCTCTCTCTCTCTCTCTCTGTTGTAGTAACGAAAAAAAATAGAAAAAATTCAGGTAGCGAGTAGAACGGCATTCGTTTTCCATACGACGATACGGGGGGCCCCACCTGGGACTGATGTATGTGTGTATGTATATGTGTTCATATACAAAACAGTAGTTTGAGATCGTATGCGTGATCGTGCTCTCCTATCAGGGTAGGAGAAACGCACATGGGACCCCATAGAATATGCATGTGTTTTGTATTCAGGAATATGTTAACCCTTTGGCTTAGTCTTTCGATTGGCACCGTAGAAGCAACACCTCGGACGAAAATCATCGAGACTAACTGGACCGGTCCCGTCGGATCCACGAGATTTTACTCATCAGGTGGGATTTATCTTGAAATCATTTTTTCCTTCTAATTTTAAATATCCGAGTAAAAGTATTAGGTTTTCTATAATTTATAATATTTTATAATTTCACGATAAAATTAAATTAGTTACTATTAGTGAATAAATCAGAAATATTTGTCTAACGTTAATAATTTGATTTACCGCGTTGCATTAATCAAAGGATAAAATTAATTGGAAGTATTGTATAATAGAGAATTAGGTTCGTGTAAATTGACGAAGAAATCATTATTAAAGATTGAATATATTTGTGGATAAATATTTTCAATATGAATTATTATTAATTAAATATAAATATCCGAATATATAGACGGTTGCGTGGGTTCGACGTTTCGTCAATAGGAAAATGGCGATACGCCATTTTGTAAGGGTCACCTTCTTAAAAATTGCCCCAACCAGGCGAAGGCTAGTCTCGACCACCAACTTTCGATTCGGTCGAATTACTTCGAAATGGCGCCATTCTTCGCAACAACCATAAGACCGCCCGCTGAGAAACGTTTGACCGCTGGTCAATCCTTGCTTGACCGTGAATAATTCAATTTCCAGGTTGGAAATGAAATCGAGCGAGCAAAGAATTTAAAGATTCAATTGTACTTTTCACAAACAAATCAATTTTACCAACCTGTCGTCGATTATAATTTATAAAACAATATTTCAACAAAATTCTAATCGTTTCAAAAAGAAAAGCACGAATATTTCAGCACTTAAAAACAATTAAAATTTAAAAGAAAAAAAAATAGATAAACGAATGTGTCATTGGAATTCAAAGAATAGGAAAAAGATATAAATAATTTGAACATATCTAAATTTTCATTTTAAATATCACAAATAAATAATTTACTTGTCTGATAAAAAAAATAAAAATATTTGAAAGTGTTTAAAAACAATTTAAACGGAACGTAAACAATGACCATAGAGTGCCATTAGAAAATTAGGGAAAAAGAGGGGTAAGAAGGTGCAAATAGGCGATTAATAATTTGACGATACGAAGGAAGGTTTGAAAAAGCATCGATAAATCATCAGAGGAGGATGTTCCTCTAGGCGCGTGCCATAAAAAAAAGGAGTGACCGGTATTATCGTTGGCCCGGGTCCAGGTCAATCGTGGCGAGAACAAACGAGTAAGCAAAAAGAGAAAAAAAAATATATATATATAAAGAGAAAGAGAAGGAGAGAAAGTGGAAAATCCGGTTTCTAGGTTGAGATTTCCTGTATTACGTCTCGTGGCTACTCTGATGGAGGTCAGCAGGGCCCCTGACCCTAAGGCCTAAGGGTCAGCCCAAACAAGCTCTCTTCGGGGTCAGCCCACTGCTTTAACATTTCTGATTTATGGCTGGCACTTCTGGAAAATTTAAAATACAGTACGGTGATCATTTTCTTACCAGAAACTAACCGACTTGTGAAAGCACGACAATGAATAGGATGACTAATCGATTTAAAAATACTAATGATAATCGTTGTAATAAAAAGAAATCTGTTTAAATATTAGAAATAATTAAAATTCAATGAAAGAAAACATAAATATATAAAGAAAATAAAAGGAAATATTAAATGAAAGAAAGATTGAAAATAATCGATCAAACGAACTACAAAATTTATCTACCCTCCCACGGCCACCCGACTAAAGTTGTAAGCGCATTTCTATAAAATTTCATCTCATCTTACGGAAGCATCTTTGCGCGTGGAATGATAGACGAGGATTGGTAGAGAGCCTGGAAGGAGTTTAGAACGATGGCAAAGCGTTCTAAAGAGCAATGCCAAACGCAAATTGGCGCAAATTGGCGTTGGCTTCCGCGCAGGACGCACGACGCAAACCTGCATAAGACGCTGAGCCACTGGCAAGCAATTCGAAGTCTTCGCTACGTTGAGCCAACGAGAGAGAGAAGAGGAAACTTGGAAATATGGTGGGAGAGAAAGGGAAAGAAAGGAAGATGCTAAGAGAGAAAAGGGAGTGGTAGTGGTGGTAGTGGTGATGGTGGTGTGGGAGGGAGAAGGAAAATCCTTAGACATCTTACGTCTTACATTCTGCCAAGGCGAAGGAGCAGCAGACTCTAGCATGTACTACTATTGCACGTACAGCATGCCCCTTCTGTTCGTTGGCTGTATGTACGCGTAAGGAGGTGTACGCTAGGGTGGTTTTGGCAAGCCCATCCTACGAACGTCTCTCCAAAACCAAACCCTCCCAACCAAGGTAGAATCGCGAAGGAACCGTTCTCTTCTTCATTCAATCCACCCGCTACGAATGATTTTCTATCTTATTCTATTCCTAAGAGAAAAATACAAATAGTTTGGCGATATTATCTTTCTATTTTTACCTAATCCTTCCTCTGATTCCTCATTTTTATAACCCATACCACATGGGTCATTATTATTCTCTTTCTTTTTTTATATCTTTCTCCGGAAATTTCTTCCATGCGATTTTGAGAAAATTCAGCGTTAATTCAAGCGTTTGTAAAAAAAAGCTTCGATGTTTTATTTAATTTAAATTACGTTTTTGGTTTCCTGAGTGATATAGTTTTTGTATACGCAAGAATATGTTAATATTAAAACATAAAATTGTATACTAGTCGTTATAATAATATTATTTACAATATTTGATTATTAGTGTAAACATTTTATAGAATCATTAATATTTTAATTCAATTATTATTATGTTCATGCATATAAAAACCGGACAACAATGTGTTAAAATCGCATACTTCATATGTATATTCTCGTTCTTTCGCATTCGTTTTACATATATTATTATTTCTTTCATAAATTCATAGTTCACAGTTCATAACTCAGACTTCATGGTTCATAAACCACAGATCACAAATCTCATGTGAATACGAGCATAAGCTTGAATCTTTGCCGGTAATATAATCGTTATTATTTAATATTCACATGTTCTACAAGTTTCATATTTGTGAACGTGTCATGTTCATAGTCTCACATATGTAATAATCTTTTGTATGCGATGTTCATAAATTTACAAGTTTTGCATTGATTTGTTTTTTTTTTTTTTTGGAAAATGTAAAGAACTGTTTTCTTAATCAGCTTAACAAAAAAATTCGAAGGATGTTATCTCAAAATCAGTTCGAAAATTAGTTGGCAGTGTTATTGACTAACATAAAGTGTGTTCGGGGCATCTTGGAGTAGGCGAAGGGTTCCTTTAAGTAACTTTGAATTAATTTCAAACATAGGGAGAAACAATACCCTTTGGCGAGACACTGTTACCATAGGATTCTCTCTCTCTCTCTCTCTCTCTCTCTCTCTCTCTCTCTCTCTCTCTTTTTCTGTATCTATCTATCCATCTGTCTTTCTCTTTGTCTGAATCTACCTATAATAATTATTTTCAGATAGAAACTCAAAGTGCTCTTTGGATGATATTCAAACATCGTAACAAAGAAACTGTCTGAATAAGGAAAAGGATTAACATATCCTGATCGAATCATATTAATTCATAAATTGAATAAAACCAATAAATTTCTTCTATATTTTCGCGACGAAATAGATAAAATGCATCTAAAATAATATTACAATTTAATATTTTATTTATAAAAACAAATCAAAAATGATCTCTACGAAGATTAGAAATAACGAATTAATGTAGAATTCGTGTAATTTCTACCCAGAAGGATGCAAGAACTGAAATCGATTATACGAAACTAGAGAGTTTCGTGCAGAATTCGATTCAAAGCGAAAAGGACAGATACATGGAAAGAGATAGAGATAGAACTAGAACTAAAGCGAGAGAGAGAGAGAGAGGAAAGGCGAGTGAAGACCTCGTGTAATTACGATGTGAGGATTCAGAGATGCCTCTGCTGCTTCTCTCCACGTTCCTTCTTCTTCCTTCCTTCTTGTAAGTTGCGGTGAAGACGCATTTGGCTAAAGAGGATGCCTTTCCTTAGGAAGGAAGGAAGGAAGGAAGGAAGGAAGGAACGTGGCACATTGCAGACATTCGTGCGACCCCGAGGACACGAAATATTCCAACCGTCGTCGACATTTCGGGTCTTCGTTCTTGGATACCAACCAACCAAGCTCACAATTTCAGTAAGGACATGTACATACACTTAATCGTCGCATTCCTTCCTTAGTCCTAAGTTTTCTTCTTATTTTTATTCTTCTTTTTTCGTTAGTTAACGAAAATGTGTTTGCAAATTCAAAACGTTTAAACCGAAATGATATATTCTTAGAAGTAGAATCGAAATATATCAGGTACAATCTAGCGAAGAAGCCTTGAATTTATTTCTGAATATTCTCAAAGATTCAAATACTTCCATCCTTTACATCCTTTACATCCTTCCCTACGTAAATTAGAAATGGAGGAAAAGGGAACGCTTTTGTGAATACGAACTTTACAAATTCTAAGACGAGCTTTTAGAATTCGATCGAATCTTACTACAGCTTTTCAAGTGTTCAAGGATACACCATCGAATAAAATGAGATTTTACCAAAGGAAATCTTTAAATATCTACTACTTTCTCAAACTTATTTAAACAACATATATAATAATAATGAAAGAAAAAGAAAAAGGGAAATCAAAATAAATCCAAGACGAGAAATAATCCATCATTATTTCTCAAACAACGTAACTAAGATGATTATCATAACCAAAATAAAAAAAACATAGTAACACAGAAATACTAGTGAACCTCTTATACCAATTTATTCTAATCAAATCTCGATACCATAAAAGATCATAAATAATCGTTCGATTGAAGATCAAATTGGGAAAGAGGTAAAATAAACGGGAATTGAGAAAGAATAAAAATAGAAGAAAAAGGAGAAGAAGAAGGAATAGGAGGAATAGAAAGAAGAGAAGGAGGGTAGGGAGAAGGAGGAGGAGGAGGAGTGGGGTGTCGATCGAAAGACTTTGCCAGGGTATTCTCGAGTGTCCTACGATTTCGAATCCATGTGCGCCAGGCAGATCCTGTAGGATCAGAGTTCCTGGCCGCGTCTTAGCCGGCAATACGGTGCATCCCCTCTAGCTGGGAGAGAACCCAGAGAGTTACCATGACGACCAACACGTGACGTAACCACCCACCGCCGTGCCCACTGAAACAAATGAAGGCACGTCCTCCACCTATACCACCACCACCACCACCACCCTCAACCCCATCTCCCATCCCCCATCCTTCCACCAACTCCACCATCCCCCGCTCGCCATCTCCTCTCGTCCATCCTCTCTTTCTCCACCCTCTAACCCTCTCTCTCTCTCTCTCTCTCTCTTTTACACGTATATACATACACATATATACTGGCGTGTTGGTCCACCTTTCTCTTCGCTCCCCCACTCTCTCTCCCTCTTCCTCTCTCCCTCTCTCTTTCTGTCTTTCTGTCTTTCTGTCTATCTGTTTCTCTCTGTTCTCCGTAGCTAACGCTCGAGGAAACGCTTCGAAACGTGCTTTCGATCCTGCGGGAATAGAAATAGAACGTGGTTGAAGTTAGAACTTGTACAGAGTGAAAAACGAAGAGCGATCCATTTGCGAAATTATAATGGCTGCTACAGAAAGATAGAAAGAGAAAGAGAGAGAGAGAGAGAGACAGGGAGAGAACGACGTTCTGGGAACGGGAAACACGAGACAGTCTATTTAGTTTCTCATCAATGTTTCGGTCTAATTATCATTTTACATGATCCTTTTATTTGTTTATTTCTATTATTATCGTCATCTGGGAAAACTCTTACGTCTTTAACTAGTTTCTAAAATTCATTGATTTTTTTATTAGATCCGGATTTAACGATACTGATGATTTCTTTTTTCCAAAAATAATCTTTCCAATATTTTACAAGAACTATTACAACGGACGAATTGGTGATATAAACAACGAGAAAGTTTTAACGCAGATAATTTCGATGCAATAAATTATAATATATTATAAGAAATTATATAACAGTTAAAATAAAAATTGACACACGTACGATATACGATAAAAAAAGTTAACAACAGGTTGAATAAAGTTCGAGTCTAATATGGAATCTAATTGACTGGTTTCTTTAGTGAGCCAAGGTTTAAAAGATTCTTGGTTTAGATTTTTTACGTTTATAGGAATGAGTAAGGAAGAAGACATGTGGGGACGATTTAGTGTGAAAGGAGAGGATACCCTGAAGGAACGGAAGTTATTTTCTTTCTATCTATCTATCTCTATCCATCTTTATCATCCTCTATCATTCTCTTTCTTCTACTATCTACAAATGGGTGGAGATCGACAGATTTTTCTACTTTTCTCATTCCCATTCTCATTCTCTTTCTTTGGATTCTCGTTGGTAGGTTGGTACAACCACCCAGTACCTTCTCTCTACGTATTTCGTCGTAGTCGTTGTAGTCGTAGTCGTCCTCGTCTCGACGATAGGAAAATTCCAATAGCTTTTTCAATAAAATCAACACGGCGTAAGGGGAGAGAAAATTTACGTAGCAAAAGTCGTTGCTGATGAAACGCGCACTCCACCGAAGAATATTCCTCCTCCTCCTCCTCCTTCTTCTCCATCTCTTTCTCTTTCTCTTTCTCTTTCTCTTCTTCCTTCTTCTTCTCCTCCTCTTCCAACTCCTAAACCTCCTTCCATTCTTTTTCCACAACGATACGCCTATTTCTTATATTTCCCTTTCTACTCGAATAAACCGCCGAGGCGAATTTTCGATAACGTTCGAATACCTACCAACGTTCTTGTTATTTCGCCTTTTTACTTATACGTATGTATGTGTATATATATATATATATGATACATATAATATATGCATATATACTATACACGTATATCCAGTCTACTATATCTAAGATATTTTAATATCTTAATTGCTTATTAGAAATAGATATTATAAATATTTAAAAATATATATTAATTCATCAAATATTTATTCTTCATTCTACAGTTTTTTATTCGTTGATTATTATTTTAAAAAAACACACACACAGATCAAAGACATGTATTGTTTACAAGAATCTCGATTAAAATATTAAGTTCATTTTTTCTTTCATTCATATATAAAATTTACTTATAAAAAAAAAATTAAGAAGAATAAACATAAAAGTTAGTAGTTATCTCTTTTTAAAGTAAGAAAATATCAGATTTCAATTTCCTTTTTCAAAATTTAATTAGAAATCGTAGATATTCAGGGAATATCGTCTATCGATTAGAAGAGAAATAGAAAGAAAAGAGATAGAGAGAGAGAGAGAGAGAGAGAGAGAGAGAGAGAAAGTAATTAATTGGAGGTACGTAAACGTTTCACACCACACCGGATTCTTCGCCGACAAATCGATCGTACTCTTCCGATTTCAATTAATCGAGAAATAATTAGCGGGAACCGAGGTAAATGAGAAATGAACGGAAAAACCGAGAAAGAGAGAAAGGGAGAGAAAAAAAAACAAGAAAATAAAAGTCAGCGGGGTGCTGTAGACAAAAAAAAAAAAAAAGAAACCTTCGAAAAAACTACTGTTAGGGGTGTCACGAGTCGTAACTATTATCCTTTTAAATTGCTTATTTTCGGTAAATACCATTTTGAAAAGCCAATAATGTTGTTTCCCTATTGTATCGGCTTACCCTGTACCTTTCTCCCTCTTTCAAATATACACACATTTTCTCTCTCTCTCTCTCTCTCTCTCACACACACACACACACACTTTTCGTCGAGCCGATTTTTCAGTACAAACTCTTTTCTCTCTCATTCATTCTTTCTCTTTTTCTCTCCCTTTTGCACGTCAGGGTGTCCCAATAGTGAAACCGACAAACGTAATCCCAAAAACGGTACAGGTGATGGTGCTTTCAGTGGGAAAAAAGAAAAAAAAATCAGTTCGAAAGTGTACGTAAAAGGATGAAAGAGTAGAGTAGTGAAGAAGAGAAGAGTGGAGAAAAGAGGATAGGGGGAAAGGGGAGGGAAGGGGGTATATCTCGCCAGGTAATAAACCAACTAACCAAACTAAACCGACCCCTCGTAAGTTTTCAAAGAGAGAAGAAGACTGCACGATAGAGAAAAATAAAGTGTGTGAGAGAGAGAAGGAGCATCGATATTCGATGGATACCTGTGATAGTTTATCGTTACATACTGTGTGTGAGAAAAGAGAGAGAGAGAGAGAGAGAGAGAGAGAATTAGAGAGAAAGAAAGAAAGAGGGTGAGAAACAGGTCGAAAGTACGAAAGGCATTTTTCGAGTGGCGTCAGGGGTTGCATCAGGGTTCTGCTCCGTTGTAGGAAAAATAAAAAGAGAATTCCTCTCTTTCTCTTTCTATTTCTATCTTTCTCTCTTTTTCTATTTTTCTTTCACATTTGAACGTCGAAACGAATCACGAAGTCACGATCTGTCACCGTCTCGGAGACACTTCTGAAGTAGGCAGACAGGTAGACGAGAGGTCATTAGCTTTTTAAGAATACTCGAGAAAAATGATAGATCCGTGAATGAGTGCCGCCAACATCAGAAAATATATATTAAATTACTATGTTTTTTCTTATATGATTGAAAAACAATTGAATCATTATGTATTATAAAATTCATATAAAAACACGGTTTAATATTGTATATAAATATATATAGATATATTAGAAAGAGCGTGTGTCTAAAGACGAAACTTACTATCTCGAAATACTTCTTACATCTTCAACCTCCACGAGAGAATGAAATTACAATCCGGAAAATAACAACGGCGTTCCTTTGACACGTTACCGTGAATATAAAATATGAAAGAAAAAGGAAAAAAAGCAACATACTTTAGATCCAAAAAAAAAAAACGTTCTACAAGCGAAGAGCGAGGAAAAGCTTAGTTTGAGAAAAAAAAAATCGATTAGGCAATTGAGTAAAAGATAAAGTAGACCAAAGTCTTTCGCGTAGAACGATGTGAAAGAGTCTGGTGGCCCGTTAAGAGAAAGTGAGAAGAACGCGGAAGAAGCGAAGAAGAGCGGCGTAAAACCCAGGCCGACATTGGAGGAGGAGGAGGAGAAGGAAAGAAAGAGAGAGAGAGAGAGAGAGAGAGAGAGTGAGAGAAAGAGAAAGAAAGAAAGAGAGTGAGAGAGAGAAGTCAAGGTAAACTTCCCCCGAGGCGTCGACCTTGAACTACATTTTTAATTGCAACTTCCTCGCGCGCGGGCTTCCATCCGCGCGGGTTCTTCCCCTCAGCTTTTCCCCCAGCCCCTTTGCCCTCCCGTACCCCGTTCAACCCCCAGGATGTAGAGTATGGCGACGGCGCGGAACTTTTCCAGGCGATAAAAACAAAAGAGAAACAGTTTTCTGGCGGCGGGCGCCGACGTCGCGAGTTTCTCTCCGACTCTCCCTCCAGTCCTCCTCCTTACCAACCAACCACCCATCCACCCTCTTCCTTCTCCTCCTCCTCCTCCTCCTCCACGATTTCTCTTCACTCCTTTCCTCCCGCGAATTTCTTTCACCCCTTCGATTCACCCCGGCACTCCCATTCGCGCTACCGTCCTCGACGGGGGCCAACCAACTTTTACCCACTCCTCCTCCACCTCATCCTCCTCCTTCTCATCCAGTTCTACCACTACCACTACCACTACCACCACCACCACCACCACCACCACCATCTTCGTTTACTCTATTTCTCTCTTTTTCTCTCTTACTTTATTCCACCTCCGTCTCCGAGTCACCTCCGCACAGCTACCTTTCCCTCTTTTTTCTCCGGTGCAACAAGTAGCGCGTTCATTTAAGACGCGTCGGCGTTCTTTTGTTCGTTTTTAAAAGGCAAAGTTCCTCTTTAAGAGGGAAAGCCGTTATACTTCTCTGTATACGTATCCTTATACATATATAAAAGAAGTTTGCCTAAACTTTGTTATAAACGGATACGTCTTGCTCGATCTCTATCCTTTTTCTTTATATTCCACCTTTTTATATTATATCATTCTTCTTCTTTTTCTTATTATTATTATTATAATATATGAATATACATATGAATACATACATCTCCCTATATTGTCTCATTCTTCCTCTTACGATCGGTAAAGTACGAATAAGTAATTCTAGACGATATGGAGGATAGGAAACACCGTACACTATACGATGCAACGCAACACAACCATAACGTTGTTACTACGCGTGATTTTGATCGACGAGAAATATAGAAGGGTTCGTCGTCTTCTTAGTTAAAGGGTGAAAAAGAATAATAATAATAATAATAATAACAAAAAAAAGAAATGAAAGGAAAAAAAAAGAAGATAGGGCAGGTTGACGGCATATGGCTGCCGGTAGAAGAACGGTATCCGCCTAGTTAGCAGAAACTTTCACGATACACCTATGATGTAGAGGTATATGTATCTACATATCCGAGATGTAAAAAAGAAAGAGAGAGAGAGAGAGATAGAGAGGATCCCGAGAAGGTCCCAGCATCCCATTCAAACCTATTCAATGGACCATCTCGCTTCGTTAACCAGTCTGTCGCATTTTTTACCCATCACCTATATATATATATATATATCTATATGTATATAACTATGATGAATACGCAAGCGCGCGCGCGCTCACATGTTAACCAACCCTTTTTCTCGCAATCTGAATACATTGTACCCTCTCTTCGGTCGGATATACATATGTATATCCAACCGATACTTTCCTCTCTCTTTCTTTCTTCCTCCAATTTTTTTTTTCAATTTTTCCTATACTCACTCTCTCCTCTCTCTCTCTTTCTCTTTCTCTGTCTCACTCACTCACTCACTCTGTTTCTGACTATTTCGATCTCTTTTACTAGTATCGTAGTTTCTACCTGGGTAAACCTAGGGGGTTAGAAAGGGGGATATAGGGTGGAAGGGGTGGTTTTGTTGTAGCTTGACCGAGTTTTTCTTCCATTCTTTTCTATTTTTTTTTTATCTCTCTCTCTCTTTCTCTCTATCTATCTGTCTTTCTCTATTTTTCTCCCCACCCGTGGACCGAAAGCAAGCATATACAATACATCTGATTTTGATTTATATGACACGACCGACAGCTCGAATTCACCGAATCGTATGGAAAATAGGAGGAAGGAGAGGAAGGGTATTGGATGCGAGTTCGGATGCGTGGAAATTATAAATTCATGTCCCTAGGAACACGAGGCCGCGAGAATGAACGTTTCGCTTCGGGGAATTCGTTTTTTAGAAACCCCTTCTTCAACGTTTTTTATTTTTTTTTTACTGTTTATGTATCATCATCGTTTTATTCTATTCCAAAATTATAAAGAAAAGAATACGCGGTAGGATTTTGGTACGTCGATCAAATCACACGAGTTGAATTGTCAAGTTGAAAAAACGAATGAGAATAACGATATTTAAACAAACGAAATAAAAAAAAGCACACTTATCGACAAATTAACTTAAGTTTTCTTTTAACGTAACAGGAATGTCATATATTTTGCGAGAATAGAAAACAGGAGAATTATGTTTTATTTTCTTGTTATTTTTTAACCTTTCCTTTTTCTTTTTTTGCTGTTGTTGTCTCTCTTCGTCAAAGATGTCGACGTTTTCTTCGTCGTTGACGACGTCGTATCGAGAACGTATAACGATCGAGTTATCAGTCGTTGATAACGAGCAAGAAGTAACGCGATAGAAAGGAGAGTAGGTCGTTAGTAAAGAAAATTCGAGAGAAGATACGACGTTCTCGTTGTTGTAACGTTCTTTTCATCGGTACTCGTTAGAACGGATCACGTTTAATATCGTTTTCTTCGATGATGCAGTTGTATCATTAAAAGTACTATTGTAGGTTCTAATTTGATGTAATAATACAGATTATCTTTGTTCCTTAGATATTTGTATATGTCAATTTTAATACTTGTTCGAGTATCAGATCTTAAATCATTATTGCGTTTAAATGTATACAATGAAAGGATTTTACTAAACGATTAATGATTCAATCGTTACGAATACGGTTTATTTTTAATTATTAAAATATAAATAAAAATATTAATAAAAGATTTTAATATTACATTTATCAAATTTTTGTTGCAATGTTATTGTAAATGTTTGAAACGAATTCTTTAAAATTATTCAGATAATATTCACATAATAATAATAATAATAATAATAATTAATTAATTA